>JASXSY010000201.1:0-253686 GCA_034509805.1 Sipha maydis | reverse complement strand
TACAACGTTGTACAAATTGTTTGAAATGCGTGTGTGTATGAATGTATTTCATGTACGCGCTTCGTGTGAGTAATTTAAAACACAATTTTCTCACTCATCGCGAATATAGTAGTCAATACTTAGAATTCAAATGCACATGAGACCGCGTACATATATTTCAGTTTTTTGCTTAGCCCTGAATTAATACTCCAGTGAATAGAAAAACAAAACTGTGTTATTGAAAAAAAAGAAAAAAAAAAACTCGTAGCTATAATACATATAATATCATAGGTATATATGCACGATCGCAAGGGGTATATTATAACAACCGGTTTATGCGTGCGTCTAAAAGAGCATAGGCGTTTGGAATACAAATTATTATTCTTCAGGAAGTTCGAATCATTCTCAGTTTGACAGCTATTCGAATTCCTATAAACATATGCGTTAAGTGGTGTGTGTGTGTGTGTGTGTGTGTGTGTGTGTGTGTGTGTGTGTGTGTATGTGTGCATACTACATATATATGTATGTATAAATAAAATAATATATGGAATCGCTAAAGACGTTTAAATTGACGGCGCGGCGGGGGTGAAGAGTGCAGGAAACCCAATAAAACCTATTGTATATTTTATTTGATTTTTTTTTAACGCGAGACATGACCAATGCCGCCGTCTCACGTGCGCATAGTAGATTTATGTCTTGCAACGTATTTTTTTATTTCTGGAAAAATTTGTTTTTAGTTTTGACTTTAAAAAGTAAAACATCCGAATCGACGCCGTAGAGACTGTAGTCGGCTGCGACCGCGCGAAATTAAATTATAATCATTTATTAAAATATATCATGTTTTTTACGTACACGCAATCGTATCGTACACATTATAATATTAATACATACGCACGCGCGCCGAGTCTCCGAGTATACACGTGTGGGCGCTATTGCTGCTGCTGCTGCTGCTGCTGCTGCATACGGTTGTAGGACCTGACACACGGGGTGTGATATATTACGGGTTTGGTTTTGTTATTATTATTTTATTTTCCACGTGCACTCGAGGCAAGTGTTGGCGTTACATGCGCAGAGCAAACGACGGCGGGCGGTAGCTAATTTGACTAATGGACTGAGGCCCTGGGAGTGACGCGTGCGTGTCAAAACTACGCGCTCCTTTTTTTTTTTTTTGATTTCCTTTCTAGTATAAAATGTCTTTCTCTCTCTCCGTTCATCTCGTATGTATACGTCTCTCGTGTTCACTATATATCTCTACTCTATTCCCGTAGCTCCTCCTCTTCCCTATTCTGTAGCTCCTGCTCCGTATATCTTTGTACCACGTCTGCTGCTGCTCAACAGCAGCAGCACCCGTCCGGTCAGTGTCAGTCTGTGCGTCCAAAGACTCAATTAGTATATTGACAGCCAAAGAATGGTCTTTCACGCGTACGGCGGTGGTGAGCAGATTTTTCCAACGCTTATACGCCGCGCAGCACTCATATAATATCTATAGTGTATTATCGACGTATATCATACCTATATACGCCGAAACGGCGGTGGACGTGATGTAAAACCCACGGCAATGCAGTGTGAACGGTTTTACATCGCATTAATAAATTATTTTTGAAATTTTCTTTTCTTTTATGTATATATATATTTGTATGTGTGTATTTAATGTATACACCGTCATCATAATATTTTAATATAATTTATATATCGCGCGCGTTATAAACGGTGTTTTAATATGTGGCGCATGACACTGATGTCTTCTTCTCGACGTATCGTATGTGCCGCCTCGTTCGCGCTTTGAATCGCCAATTTATCACGTAATAAAGACCAAACGACGAATATAGATATATACATTGTATTAATGCGTGTGTAGGTACGCGCTCACCGACCGCCACCGCCGTCACTTCTTCTTCATTATTATGACGTACGCGTGTGTACGTTTTCGGATGTATATATTTATGTGTGTGTTTGTGTGTGTATTTTCGTGCGTGCGTATGTGTACGTGTGCAAGTCGTCATTAGTGACAATTTTCCGACTTCACCTGCGCACCTCAAAGCACGCGTAGGTTTACGTAGCGTCTTACCTCTTCGAGTTATTGCTGGCCCGGTGCAGCGATTCACCTGTTTTCTAATTTTTTTTTGTGTTTTTATATTATTTTTTTCTCTCATTCCGGGTAATGCGTAGGCACACGCGTACGTGTACAAGATACAAGGTACTATTATCGCGTATACCTCGAAGTGACCGCCACCGGCCGTCAGGATATTACTTTTATTTCTCCCTCCCTGTTTTTTCGTCGTTGATAACGTAACAAAATGTTCTGTTAACGAAAATGTGCAGGATGTATTATTTCTGTGTATAAAATTAAATTTTACTTACGACATACGTTTGAACGAAAAACAAAACAAGAAAAAAAATCACCGTTTTATTATTTTTTATAACTAACTGGCCGAGTTGGTTGATGAATATACGACTATATAGCTACTACTAATGAATATAGACACAACTAAACAAACTCATATGTATATATATATATATTCTAGTACACTATATACGTAAAACCGTTAACCGTTTTAAACGATTGATAATGTCATGAAAATACATTTACAAACGTTGTACGACTGTGTAGTCTTTAACTTCGACATGATCATTATATAGAATCTCTCCGAGTGTGTATAAAAAAATACACTTGGCCACGAGACTTTCTCGGTTTTACTATCACTTATTTATGGACGACTACTATTCCAATATACTTGTATATGTATAAATGATAAAAGTCCATTACTGTGTAAAGAAATAATAATAGTAATAAAATGTATTTTTATTGTCGTATAAAAACATCGTTACATTAGATAAAAATATAGCTGCGACGTTGCAGACGGTTAATTACGAAACGGAGTGATAAAAGTAGAATATGTCCACGGTACACGGACAAAAAACACACATGTACAATGCGAATATAGGTGTATATAAATATATATACACGCACAGGTGGTTTAGAATAAATGCAATAAATTAAAAAATATTAAACGTATTCGCATTACGAATGCGCTTGTCGTTAGGTGATAACTCGTTTTTCGATAGTGTACGTTATTGGGAGGTGTCCATAAATAGTTGTTTTGTTGTACGTGATCGGCAGTACGAACAAAGCGATATAAAATATACGCGCGCGCACACACACATACACACGTATACGCATAGGTATTAATTTCTAAACACATTTCATTGATTTATACGGAATCACCGCCGCCGCAAAGTCTCGTATTATACTGTACATAGTAATTAATTACACCACCTTTACCCGTGCGTCATTCGTTTTAGGAATATTATATTATCCCGTTCGATGTTATCTAATCGACTGAAATGCATATAGTACAACATAATGAACTCCCGACGATACCGCATTGTACGTACACATTACAATAACATAAATTTAAAAAAAAAAAAAAACATGGCGCGTATTATTGTTACGCGCCCATACTTTTCGGTACCGCAATAGGTATTAAACAGCTGCGGTACAGTAATTATTTTCACATTTATCGTATTTACGGAATTTAATAACGAAAATGTACTCGGCCGATCGTGCGCAATTCCGTTAATTACATCACCGATGTACACACATACACACATACACACCAGCACGAATTAATGCTTTTACGTGTCGATCGCGTTGAGCTAAGAATATACACGTACACAAGTACATCAAAAAGCTTTCGTTGTCACGGGAAAACATTAAACGTTTCACTGGCAGGGAGTGCACTTGAGCTGCACACGTCTGAAGGGCGCGCGCGATCGTTCCGTTCGGTATATCTCATCCCCCCCGGAGGTCCGCGGTGTTTTTGCGCCGCAAATGTTCCGATGGCGCAGATAACGCACGGCCGGCCGCGGTGCCTCGTCGCACGCGTTCTACGCCCATCCGCGGTACCGTAACGCTACGACCGACGAACGTTGTACGGGTAGTTGCAGCCCCTGTCTGCAGCCGCTCATCTTCAAAGAGGCCGCTGTGTACACACAATCAGCGTTCATTTTTCCTTCGCTCGCCGCAATTGGACTACGGCCAAAGGCCGATTGACGAACGTTTCCGATGGCGACGATCCCCCCCCCCCTCACTACCACCGTACGTCACGATTATTATTATTATTGTTTAACAGTTCCCCCCCCCCCCCCTAAGAGATGCGAAGACGACACGCGCACGCAGTACGCAATATTGTGTACTACAATGGCGTGAAACACGTTGTATGTGTACATGACGGTTTGGCGTAGTGCATTTTCTCCAAACTCGTTGACAAATAACAACGTAAAACTTGATATATCACGTATTGTTTGGAGCGCATGAAATTTCCGGCGGCCGAATACTTAACATATTTTTAGGTACACGCGTGTACACGCGCACCTGTCTTATTCGCGTACCGATGTGTTGTCGTTACGTAACAACGGCGTGCGTAATGGTGAATGGCGTGCGCGATCGTGTAGCAATTACGAGGGGCATTGCCATCGATAAATCGATTTCAGCGAAATAAAAAAAAAAAAAAAAAACCAATAACGTAACACGCGCAGTAGTGCTGCTGCTGCTGCTGCTGCTGATGTATTATTGACAGGTACAAGCTACTATATAATACACCTGTAAAGGTACGGGGCAGCGGCAGCCGTTTGTCGGGGAGAGACACGGAGAGACAGAGAGATACATAAACGTGCGCAGGACATTGTAGTATTGAGACGAGCAGAGAGTGTGTGTGCGAGAGAGAGAGAGTGAGTGAGTGAGGGAGAGCGATCCCGAGGTTACCCGCGCCTTCGCGATTGAGTCTCGACCGTGTCGCGCCGGAGAAATACATAAATTACGTCGTTGCGCGTGTTTTATATTATACCGTACGTACCGTGAATACGGTTCATAATACTTATCCGGCGATAAACAACAAATTGCGAACTTGATTCGAACGATAAAGTACCCACTGTGCACGTACCTATTATGATATTCGCGTAATATGAGTCCGAGCTGAACGACGGCCGTGTACACCTCTGTTAAAAATGTCGATGTGTTAAATCGCAAATTTTATGCATTCGTAACTTGAATTCGTTTCTGGATTTGCCCTCGCTCCGTACCGTACCGTAACGTGCTTAGACCAATAAGGGTTGCACGACATACTTTTACGGACGTCGTTAAAAAAAAAAAAAAAAAACACTCAAAAATCATAGAAAATGACGGTTTAAAATGAATTTGTACAAGCGCGTGGGCCCCGTTACGTGCATTTAAGGGACTATATTATACTATGCACAATCGGTTTATTGCACGCGCGATATTAAGTATACGAGATAACGTTTTGTTTAAAATTCTGTTTTATGGGTTGAAAAAAATTGTTTCACACACGCGTTTTTCGTGTTGCAGGGCCGACGAGAAACATGTGCAGGCCGTCTCACTTTTCTCATCCGGCGGCCGCGTGGCTCAACGGCGGCGGCATGAGCAACAACAACAACAACAACAACAACAACAACAACAACAATAACAACAGTGGCAACAACCAGTTGGACACCAAAATGCAATCGTCGTCTCCCGGCGGCGGTTGGTATTCGTCGTCTCCGACGGTGCAGGACGACTCGCCGTCGGCCGTGGCGTCCTCTTCGAAGGACATGCAGCACTCAGGAGGCGGTGGAGGAGGAGGAGGAGGAGGAGGTAACAACGGTGGCAACGGGCATCCGATGTTCACGTTCCCACCGACGCCGCCCAAGGACAGCACGCCCGACTCGATGACCACCACCACGACGACGGCCACGAGTTCGTCGTCGTCGTCGTCGTCGTCGAACAGCGCGGCCGCCGCGGCCGCCGCTGCCGCCGCTTACTCGATAGCGTCCATGGGCGTTTTTCTGCACCCGGACAACCATCAGGGATGCGGAGGCGGCGGTGGCGGCGGCGGCGGCGGCGGCGGAGGAGGCGGAGGTGGAGGCGGCGTCCAGGACGTGAAGCCGTCGATGCTGGTGGCCGGGGGCTCGTCGTCCAAACAGCGCGAAGGTACCTCGTCGTCGAGCGGCGCCACGTCGCCCGGCAGCTCGACATCCGCTTCGTCCTCGTTTAACGCGTATCACCTAAACCATCACCATCTCGGTGGCGGCGGCGGTCAACACGAACCGACCGCCGGCACCGCTGCTCCCTCGTCGTCGTCCTACACCCATTACCCCTATCATCACCACCATCACCACCATTCGGCCATCGCGCCAGCCGTGTTCTCGCCCGCCAAACACCCCTCGTCCTCATGCCATTCGCCCGGCAACAACGCCATGAAAAGCTCTTCTTCCTCGTCGTCCAGAAATAAGTCTAGAACAAGCGCCGGTAAGCCCCCCGAACATCGTACTATGCATTTGTTACGACTGCGGCCGCGGTCCGTGTATAATATAAATATTTTCTACTCTCAGTCGTCTACGTACACGAGTTTCAATATTTATATTATACGTCGACCGCCCGACGGTTATAATAATAATAATAATAATAATAATAATCTAACACTAGACTAGTTAACATTTTTGTACACACTAACCAATACACTAATATTTCTCTCTATTAGACTTTCTCTAACACTCTTCGTCGCTTCCACTAACTCTTTTCGTTCTCTCGTGATCGTTATGTACGCACTCGCAATCGCTTGGTTTTCATCGTATTTTACCTTACCCCGACATTCAAGTGATATTTCAACGAAACGGTTACACGTACCGTTGATTTTTTGTCAAATAAACACCGAGTTCGCGGTTCAACGTACCGTTTCAACTTTACCGGCAGCTGAAAATGTCTACGAAACACATTGTTGTTTACTCCAAAAGTTCGTTCGCGACCGGTATGATTTTTCTCTCCGACACGGACCGTTTTCTCTACAGCAATAACCGGTTAACTTTTATCAATATTGTTGTTATGTCCGTGATATTCATCGACACGAGTTCACCGTCACACCGTAACGTTACCGGGTGCACGTGCCATACATCAACCGATAATATTCGCGGTCTACGTGATGTGCAGCACATTATTGCATTATTTTCCATAGGCACACGGCAAACTTACAAACTTACTTACCGACTTACTTGTAGACCGTACGCAGTCACCGGACCAAACGCACGGCGAGCACTCGAACGTACTGCTGTACTTTTGACACGATACCCAAACGACGTCCTACGTTCTACCGATGATGCGTTACCGCGGTTCTGATTTCATTGCACCGTTTTGTGCTCGCATTACGAATATCGAGCGCATCGAATCCGCGCAGACGCCCGTTATGTTCGTGAACTCTACGTGCTCCGAAAATGTCCCACGATCGTTTTCGTCTGACGCCGCCGCGCGAGCTTAAAAGTTCCGTGGGAAATATTATAATCCATCCGTCTACACGCGTACAATACCTTCCATCGTTTTGTACATGAACGCAATAGTTTGTTTCGACGATAAAATCTTATCGTGTCCCGGAGCGTTAATTGTTCGTCTGTTTGTTTTGCACAGTGTTATGGTCATAATAATGAATGGGTACACTAATCTTTATCGTACACGCGTGCGCTCGCTAAATCTTGTAGAGATGCCTGCTAAACTCTTGCCGTGTTCGTCGTTTAGACCGATTAAAATCGAATAAAAATTTCAATGGCCCCAATGAGAACTCTCTGTCTACCATCGAAATACAACGTTATGTCGACGACACGAACGCGGTCTTCCGTATATTCTTATTGACGTGTACTCTGCGCCGTAAAACATTTTTCAGTTCTGCACCGATCATGACGACGACGACTGCGAAATAATTACTCGGTGAGTTTTCATTTTCGTCCGAACCGCGCTCGGAGGCCAACCGGCATGTTACTACAAGAACGATATTTGTGTTCAATAAAATCTCGAGATTACTGGTCGTGTGTTATACGCATGCATTTCACGCGTAATGGAAATCCGTCGATCTTACTAATGTTTTCCGATGATATTATTCCGTAACGTCGAACAGCTCTTGGACGTAACAATACAATGTTCTTTTGACACGACGCGTGCGCGTAATGTCATCAACCCGTCTCCGATAGATTCGTCAAGGACATAGTATTATTACTGTTGTATAGACACAAGCTGCTAAGTACGTTTGATTGCAATGTATGATGCTAAAATGCTGTGTTAGTGCTGCGAGTGTTTACCGTTAGCGGTCGTCAAACGATAAACACGTTTCGTTCGGAAACGATTTTTCGCTCGTATACCACTTTTGTTCATATCTCCGGCTATCATCGGTTCGTTTTTCCGGTTTTTTTTTTTAATATTTCTTGCGAATCCGCATTCCGAAGACGCTTTTCCATTGGATTATTTTCCGAAAGTACGTCTTCCGCGTAATTTCTGCATACCGTTCGCTTAAGACACTTGCCTCGGGGGCGTTCTCGCGGAGAGTTCGAAGGATTTATGAAAAACGATTCTGACGGTTTGCCAATTAGTGTCGTACGTCATTTTTATGCACTCTCGTCTATCCGTATGTTCTAGAAACAATATATCATACACATGCGGCGGCGGTCGTGACAGTCCTCGACAGTCCTCGACAGTCCTCGTCGCCGTGTCGCATTATACACGGATAAATATTGTTATGTACACTTACACGTATATTTATGTATACATAATTTATGACCATACGCCGACCGTATGTATATTTTTATTTTTCATTACTTTATATTTATTTATTATTTTTCCATTCGACTTACATTAGTTACCAACACGCGCGACGACGCGACACCGGCACAGCCGCCATATTGCGGTGTGCACACACAACCATGATAGCCGTACCGTACACAGCCGGTAATATGCGCGTACACGCCGACCGACCGACCGACTGCGTATAACGATTTGCCGACGTTATAACAACACAAACACAACATAAATAACGTAATATATAAAATACTATAACATAATGGATTCACGGTTCTCGCGATTCGACTGATTTTTTTTTTCCATTCCCCTACCGACAACGATAATAATTTCTGCTCGTTGTACGTACCTCATATCCCCGATGCCCACCACCGGACCTCTGTGTACAGTTCATAAAATACATAATATACGATACTCTTACGCTTCTTGTACGCAATATCATAAAATATGTACTTTTTTTCTTCGCGCACTGCAGTATATTTCTACGTACACCTATATATGTCTACACTTATAATATGGCGTTTGGTTGAGGGGTGTTTCGCTTGCATACTTACCTATATATATATATATTGCTAGCAAAATATAATAATAATGTAACAATACGTTTGTTATATCATTATATATTATCTATCTTCGCTCTCTTCGTACACGTAAATAATTTAATTGTGTACTAATATAATTTTAATTTATTGATGTACAGCGTATATTAACATTATACATACATAGTGTTAATAATAATCCCTCTCACATAGTGGATACATATATACATACAATACGCTTTTAATATGTAATTGGGTTAAGTTCGCGCGCGCATGCATGTAGAAAAAAAAAAATTGAAACTACAAAAACGACCTCGACTTGAGTTTTGGTTCAAATGAGTCCTTGGCCCGGAGTTTACAACGTTCGCGCGCCTGCGCGTGCAACTATCTGTGTGTGTGTGTGTTTATATACATACAGGTAAGTGATGTTCAGATCCGTTTCCTGCGGAGAAGACGGACGTATAGAGACACGCTGCGATCGTGCTGTTGTAGTCGCAATCGCATCTAATAGCTTTTATGCGTATGAGAGATCCGCGGTCGCGTGCACAACGATCGCATTATTATAAAAACGAGTATTGTGCTTGAGACGATATTGTCTATTGGAGACGAGAAGAACCATACGCACGGTGTACATACACGCACCAAAATCGAATGATTTATAACTGTACGCCACGCCACCGCCGCCGCCGCAATCGAGTCCTTCGGTATTTCAACGAGCCTTTTTTAGTACTAAAGGTTAGGTTGTACACGACATTTTCTCCACTCGCCGTTTGAGCAAGGGTAAATGTTGTCATTTCTAATTTCATCACGTTGTATCATCTATTCCCCCGAGTACGAACAAAATATCCCCCCTCCCTAACACACACTACTGCTGCAGCATGTCTACTGCGTGGTGAACGACGTTTTACGACCGACTCGTTTTACGACTTTCCAGGCGACGATTTTTTTCCCCGATTTCGAATTTTCTTTGTCTAAACACGACTCGGTTTATTTTTTATTTTTATTATTGCTTTTTAAGCCCGGTCTAGCCGTTAAAAACAAAAATCGGGTCAGTCGTTTGCGTCACCACCGTTTTCGTTAAATTAAACTAATTTCGCATGATCGAATGATAGCGCTCGCGTAAGGGGTGCGATAAGGGATTTTTCGTGCCGTCTACAGGACGGCTGATCTTTAAATACATATACGGGTCTATATAAATAAAAAACAAATATATATAGTATATATATATATATATATATATATATATATATATATATATATATATATATATATATATATATATATATATATATATACATACGATTCGATCGGTTAAAACCCAATTTTCCGAATGACCAGTTGCCCATGTATGTATATATAAAGAGAGGAAAAAATATCAATTCCTAAAGAGGGTTTGGAACCGGGTATATACATGGTATATATATATATATATATATATCTTTTAAGAAGATTGAAAATAAAATCTTTTCTCCTTAATACAACTGCGAGCACACACAATGGACCTCGTATAAAAACTCGGTTGACAGCTAATATAACAACGACGACCCTCGCGCCGTACTATACATTTCGCAAAAAATAAAAAAAAATAAAAATACAGACGAGAGAAAAATAAAAATAAATACTCGAGTGAAAAGTAAACATACACACACGCGAGCGTGGGGTTATTACGCGCGCTTACAATATTTTTCGTGCCAGCAGTGACTATTGCTTAAGTACGCATGTGTGCGCCACTGCCTATATGAATACATACATGTATGTGTTCGTGTATGTGCGCGTATTTCAATGGTCATACCGGTAATGATACGCTACAGTCTAATTAGCGGTGAAATTTACATACCGACGGTCGTTTTCTAGTGCCCACGCATCACGAACTACATGGTTGTTGTATACCTGTTATTTTATATTTTTATTTTTTTTTTCGTTATTAGATATTATTATTACCTTTATTATTATTGCTTTTTTTTTTTTCTTCATTATTATTTTTGGTAGTCGCCAACTACCTACTACATATTACATTATAGTAGTGCAAAAGTTCGTCGAAACGAGATTGCAGTGTTTAAGTATGATGTAGAATAACGCACGCGGGGGATCGGAGAGTATATTATACCGTCTCTATTTCTCACTCTCTCTGTATACATGTATACGAGTATGGATCTATTCTACTTCGGAAAAGGCGAGGATATTAAATATAAACATACACATGAGCTGCACGCGCGTAATTACCAACGCGCGCGCGTGTGTGCCTGTGTTGTACCCATACAGCGAGAATAGTTCGTGATGCCGGGGACGAGATAATGGCCGGGTGTATTATATGTGTAGTGGCTATTAATTTGAAAAGGAAAAAAGAAACAGCCTACTTATAACGTGAAATCTTATATGCCTACGGTACGATAAATACGTGATCGAATGGGTAAACAATGCAGGCACGTGGAAAAGGGATTCTCAGCAGTCACCAGAAGCACATCGGTGACAGTTCGTTTACGTAAAATTTACACTCGACTCGGAGTGATATTTGTACGACGTGCAGTACGATGAAGCGAAAATCGTTTACAACGTCGTCGATCGAACAGACAACTGAAAAAGCGTTGTGTGTTTTTTTTTTTTTTACCAACTTGCATTAACCAGCGATTATTTTTCCCAACAAATTTTTCCTGGAATCTCAAGATATCGAAGTCGTGTTAACCGATATCAGTGTAAATGGTTCTTCGGGTAATGTATTATATTATAATAACGTATAATATGCGCGCGAGACGAGGTCGTTGAATGTCTGTTTTTTTTTTTTTCTTTCGTTTTTCTTTTCTTATTTTTTTTTTATTTTGACTTTCACACTGCGAACGTTTGATAAAGCAATAGTGCGCGCGCGGCGTGTGGTTAAACGATTTTGTTTTCTCGATAATAGCGCGACACACCTTTGGTGCAGGCGATGTAATTAAAAAAAAAAAATTTTGACTTTTGATCACGCGCCGTACACATGTCTCCTCCCATGCGTTGTTGCGATCGATGATTATAATAATAATAATTATCCGTTAATATCGCTGCAGCGACCCCAGGTGTATTGTATGTACTATATATGTACGTATGTATGTATCCACGTATGTATCGTCCACTTCTACCGATACCGAGTCAGTGCGTGGTCTGTTGTCGCGCGGCTAAAAAGAATATTATGGTATAACTCTCTACGATCTATGAAACGGTTGTTTTTCTTTTTTATTCATTCTTCGTGACGATCAAACGAGTAAATACGAATTATTACCGCGTTGTGTATCGTCGAGTATCTTTATATATATAAAGATATAGAGATTGGTATATATGTACTCAACTTAATTATTTCGCATTATTGTATACATAATATTGTTATATTCTTATTAGCCGTGAGATGCGACCGCCGCGCCGCCGCCACACGTCACCCAAGGAGGTCCCTTCCAAATGGTAAAACGCGCCGTCGAATAATTTCAACAATAGTATAACAATATAATATAATAGTGTATTGTCTATGGTTGCGAAATAAGCACGTGTACTATACGTATGAATTAATCGTTGCAATTATTTCGGCACTCGTGTGTTATCCTATAACCTCCTCAGACAGCAGAACAAAATTATTAAAAAAAATTCCATTTTATCGTAATTACTGATCATATAACTAATTTCTTTATAATCTAATGTTTTACGTCTGTTTAAACACGTAAAAGTAAAATAAACGTTTATTACAACTTTATTATAATATTAGTCCGTGGTTTTAATAAATAGCTTAATATTATTCTTCGATGATAGCGTAAATCTATACGGGTCGATTGAAACATATGTAAATTTATGTTTTGTCAAATCGGCATCTATTTCATGTGCTTTTTTTCTTTACTTTTTAAAATCGGACTATTTACAATCACTTAGCGACAAGTATTTATTTTTTGGATCTACTGTAAAATCGTATTCTACACACGTAATTCATTTAGAAAAATGTGATATTCGTATTTAGTATTATTACGTAGTCATCATCATGAATAATATTTGACCCGTGCTCATTATTATAGTACACTATACAATAACACACGAGAGCATCTTATTTTCTTATTAATTTTTTCTTTTCGAGTTGCCTCGTCGACGGCGCGTGTTCACATTTCGGGGTATCTCGCGGACCTCTTTCGATGGTCGTAATATTACCTAATCGATATAACAATAATAACAAAATATCTATGTGAATAAATTTAATCCTAACATGCTCATATGCATGTGCATATATAATATGTGTATTTATAAATGTTGCAGAAGGACGAGAGTGCGTGAACTGCGGAGCCACGTCGACTCCATTGTGGAGGAGAGACGGCACCGGACACTACCTGTGTAATGCGTGTGGCCTCTACTATAAAATGAACGGGCAAAACCGGCCGCTGATTAAGCCCAAGAGACGTCTGGTGAGTAATATCGCCACCATTGTTCGCTTTTGGCGCTCGTTATATTATACGCACGCGAGTGCAAGTGTGTGTGTGTGCGTGTGTGCACAATGAAATTATTGTTCTATACCAAGTGGTCATATACGTATATATATATATATATGTATATATTTACACGAGTATGTATAAACGTGTGTACGTAAACATTACCCCGAGAAATCGCGTTGGAATTTAGTCGCGAAAGAGACCTAGAAGATAAAAATAAAAATAAATATTTAAGCAGATGCGAAAATATCGCGTACAGTATCGGGTTTTACGTTCAATGTGTTTTATTGGATTGTTGTATCACTACGTTATGACGCTGCCGCAGTTGGCGAAATTCTACGACAATCCGCCCGCCGTCGCCGCCGCCGCTGCGACCGGCCGGCCCACGTGCCCGTCGTAATGAAGGTCGTTTATCACAGTTTTCGTTTATATAATATAATATATAGCGTAATACACGAGTGCCTGTGCAATATATTATAACGTTATAATGTATTTTTCTCCCCGTCTGCGGAAAATGTAAATTTGACTCCACGTAATAATATTTTGTGTTTCACGCGCGTGCGCCGAACGAAAACAAACGAGGCTCTAATTTGTTGATATCCAGTTTCATTTGAAGAACATGAAATGTTTATTTTTAACATGCACACACACGCGCGCTGTACAGGCGCACAATTCGTGTGTATATATTTGTAATTATTTTCCGTGCACTGCGTCTATACGTGGAATTTATGAATAAATAATAAACTACGTAGCCGCGCGCTCGCTTCGAATAACTCGTCTGAAATCGATAATACGTGTCTAAAGTTGCTTTACGGTTTTTTATTTTTTTTTTTCGACCGCGAGGATTGACCGACAGTAGGAACGAACGTATTGCACTCGTATAATATACCACGTGTTTCGGGTACGACAGCGGTATGTTATGGGTTCGCGTTTTATACCACAATGATGAAAAACACGAAGTGGAAAAATTTAACGCGAACTGGGTTTCGTGGACGGAAAACGTATTGTTTTGTATGCGCGAAGCAAGAGAACGTAAGATTTCGATACAACCGCCGATCGACAGCATACCATGCGCGCGGGCGAGACGTGAACAGATATCGGCGTTTCGCAGTTTTTACCGTTTTCCGTGGGCTGTTTGTAAATTCCACACTTGTCGTCCAACTAACGAGACGCGTGTATACATAGGATTTCTCGATTTCAATGTATTATTGTGTTGCGATGAAATACATAAACGCTTCGGTGGAACACGTCAGAGCGATTCAATTCATCTCGATCGAGCGCCACTCGGATGTCTGTCTGTCACTGTTAAATAGGAACATATCCCTCGCAGTATCCTTTTTTCGAGATTATATCAAATACCTTCATTATTGTACGTTGCATTAAAACGGGTGCGGGCGGGTATCGTGGTGGCTCGGCGTATCGACCAAACTGGGTTTTATTTCATTATTGTTTTATTTTTATTTTTTATTTCCACGATGCCGCCGAGGAGTGATGTTTGCGTGGAGGGTGGACATACACACACGCGCGCGCACATAAACTCGTACGAATACATGTAAAAATACAAAACCACGGAAATGGTAAATAAATATAAACCTTATGGGGGGGGGGGGGGGAAGGAAATGTACGTAATCATCGCGCGCGTTCGACGAAATCAATGATTTTAACCTCCTGCACTTCCACCGCCGTATTCGTTGCTCCCCCCACGACCTGAGCCGCCTTCGTGTGTTTATTGATTTTTCCATCTACCAAACGGTATATACCAGCCATCTACCACGTGTACACACTACGACTACATATTATACGAAAGAACGTATATATATATATGTGTGTATGTATGTATTATATACTGTACGCCGTTACTGTGTAGTTTCTCCTGGCGCGTCTCGCATCGTCCCCTGTAATGTACGCGCGCTGTGGGAAAGCTGCGTGAAAAACGAACGAGGGGCGACAGCTGCTGCCGCGAACAACCCCCTGGTGTCCGGGGTGTGGGGTGGTTGTAACGCATGCAGTAGCCATGTTCGACATTCGGTCCCCTTTTCCCTGCAAACGTTTCTTTATCTATCGCTTTTTGTTCTCCCTCCTAAATAGGTAAATGCCAACCGGTTACCCTTCGGTACGCGCGTTTATTGTGCCCGTGAAAACCGGCCAATCAAACGTACGATATTTACATACGTTAAACAATGAGTCTGTCCACGTCTGGAAGGACGTTGTGTACAGTAGGTCCGTATATTATTATTTCGAAAAAAACCGCGCTCATCAAACGTATAAAATAGTATTTAGTTATTGGGTTTTGCGCACGATGCGCGTGAGTACATTTACGCACGACTGGTAATCATTTGGTCTAAAGAAATCTAAACTTTTCACAGTTCTCGGATCGAGATAAACACGTGTTTATTTTATTGTTATTTTTGTACGATACTGTAAGCAGTCTGTATAACCGTATAGTCGTTGAAATTTGTCTCGTCGTGTCACCACCGTTCGGTCGACTTCTCATACGATATTGAACGGGTTTTTATCCCATACGTACACTGTAATATTACATATTATTTTACAATACATATAACATATTGAAATTTACTGCAGCTACATATCGGTTAACCCTCGACACACATCCTCCTCACCCGGACCGCGACGCTTCCCGTCCCTTCGCCAGTAGCTGCTGCCGACCAAATTTACATATAATGGGAGCACTGCTGCGCCGCATATAATAATACGACTTACGGGGGACTTGTATGTACACAGGTATACGTGATATATAACGGCCAGCCTGTACGCGCGTTAGGCGAGCGCTATAATCATAATAATAATAATAATAATATATTATATATCGCGTGTGCAAAGCGCGCTCACAACACTTTCTGTTTAAATAAAGTATCCGAAAATATGAGTTATCGTCTCTCGTGCGTAAACTCGACTTTACCTCCTATTTCTCGTTGTTTTATTTTCACACTCGTGCCAGACGGCACTTCGTTTTTATTGTATTAATTTCCTAACGTTTTTCGCGCGATTTTTTCCTAATTATTACACGCGAACACACGTTGTCGTATACTGTTTGACAGTAAGTATTATTTCATCCATATTATAGGCAGTGCTAGCAAATTAAGTCCAAAGTATACGTGACGCGAAAACCGATGCCACCGACGACTTCATTATTTCAATAATATATTTGATATATATATATGTATTACATTATACGTGCACGCACCATCGCAACTAAGTTTAATAAACAGTATGGTTTTTCTTTCGTCGGATAATAAATAGTTAAATCAACAAAAATTTTGCTTTTACTCCTGAGTAACAACGCTTACTCCCCTCCTCCCCGCATACCTACCGCGATCTACCTATATATGGCCGTAATGTATGTCATTATATGCTACTATGTACACGCTCACGGTTCCATTACACCGAGCAAATATGTAAACTATATGCGTTGCAAACGACGACGACGACGACGGCGTGTACACCGCAGTGCAGTAGTGTGTATACTCGTATTGTAATAGTCGGTATATAACATTATGAACACGGGAGGAGGGAAGGTAATCCGATTTCACCCAAACCAGTGGTCCAAACAATTCAATTTCTACGCGTCGGACGGTTTTTTTTTTTTTTTCTGGTGCAATAAACTCTTCTCGTCTCCGGCGATTACATCACAATCGGTCCGCGTCCATCCGCGGCCGCAGACAGCAGCAGCAGTAATAATAGACGTTTAATTATACTTCCATTTTTTGTTCCAATCGTCGGGCAACGAAATCCGGGCTAGGTTTTCACCTCGCAACAATAAAACACATCAAAGATAAACGTCTATATGTTGCAAAGAGACCTTTCACGCGGTGCGAGGATGCATATTAAGGACCTCGTGGCTGCGGTGCCCGACTGTTCCGGTATGGCGCGCGCGTGTCCTCCGCTTTTACTTTTTGCGCTTCTCGCGTACATTTACAACATTTCCATTTATCCGATGTGCATGTATAATACACAATAGTAATAATAATAATAATAATAAATCGCGCTCGCGGCTAATACAAAGCGCCGAGTACATCGACGAAATATGTTATACTGTGCGTGTTTATTTAATAGCCGTACGTATTATATTATTGTAACTGACCATCGTCGTCGGTCGTCGTCTAACATTAGACGACTGTCTTACGCGTGTGTATATAGATCTCGGGAGTTAATTAGGGCAAAGCCCCCGTGTGTGTGCGTAAATAATGCTAAAACGCCGGTGGCGGCACGTCAATCCTTACATGGCGAACAGTGCAGCGCAGGTCCTCCGCCACCATCCGCAACCCGGCTGTCGGTCAAACCGCCCGGCTCCTTTCCGCTCCTTTTGACCATGCACATACATACACACACGTAGCAGCAGAAGATATATATTCGTAACATATACGCGCGCGCGCGTGTGTGTGTGTGTGTGTGAGTGCAGTGCAAAAGTAGAGTTAGTGTATGCAAATGTCCGTCGTCGGGTGTACTTTATTTAAAGAAACACAAATGTAATGATGGGGAAAAAAGACACGAGTTGTTGTTGTCGTCATCGTCGTCGTCGGCGACGGCGGCGTGATTGTGAAGTACACGCCGCGTACCGTCGTTCGTTCTAAATCTTCGTCACAGTCGTCGAGGGACAACCTCCCGATTGACCACCGCGCGGTTGATCCGACAACAGAATGGCAGAGGACGCGACACGATAACGGTCGTTGACAACCACCGCCGCAGTCGTCGTCGTCGTCGTCGTCGTCCGTCGCGTCTAATTGAACTCTGCCGCCGCTGCAGCAGCAGGTCGTTTATTTATATTTCGTTTTCAAATCAGCCGCATTTCGCCGAGGAGATGTGTGTGTGTTCATTGTAAAATGTATTCCTACACGCAAACGTTAGACGCACTTTACGCGTGTCAACGGCGTTACGTGTTACACATCATGGTCTGTCGGTTATATTTCATAGACTATGAATCATAGTTATATTTGACTAGATACAATGGCCGAGTCGCTTTTCGCATACAAATCGAACACAGCTACGCGAAGCTTTTTGTCAATTTACTTGAAATTGAAAATTTTAACAATCGTTTAAAAATTCGAGTGCAATGCGTTAGTGTATATTGTGTAATAATGAGGATCCCTACACCAGCAATAACGTGTCGAATTGCGCATACGAAGGACGTGGGACAATTATTTTCTTCGAAAGCCATTTTTTCCTGAATTTGTTATGGATAGGAGGGGAGGTATGTGTACGATATTCACGTAGGATCCTCGTACCAAAGCCGATTGTCACAACAAACCCGTCGCCACGGTAACGAACAGGGTATATGTGTATGAACGATAATATGACCACCAGAAATCAAAATGCGCCTATTTAAGTATAATTGTGTGCGCGGCGCATTTCGTATCCTTGCCGTTCATATTCGACCGTTAGATATGCGATTGTTTTTCGGCCACCGACATTATAATATGTTGTGCGTTCGTCGTTCGTTTGCGAAACGTATAATATCCCCATCGTCGTTCTAAATTCGTACGTGTACCTATGTACATACATAGACTCCCCGTGATGACGGCAGTCCCTATTTTCCCCGGGCCAGGTCGGAACAGTACAAATAAAAAATACCTAAAAAACGAGCACGGGCGCACACGAAAATCGTCAGAGTAAAAAAAAGCCCGTACATGACTATTGTTATTATTATTATCATTATTACTATTATTATGTATCGCATTGTATACTATGGGGTAGTGACGTAGGGGAAAAGCGTCGGCCCTCCTCTCGTCCGTCCACCTCCGGGGGCCGTCCGATAACGATCGGTCGCGACGCCCCGCACCAGTGTAATTCCCGGGGTGGTCGGACGAGGCGGCGGCGCAAAGGGGGTGAACGCGAATATAACGTACGTAAAAATGTATTTTGCCCCACCCCGACGACCATTGCACTGTGTACGCTCGTGTGTGTACGTGTGTACACGTGTGTGTGTGTCTGCGCAAGCGGCTAAAAAGGGGAACGCGCGATGGTATCGACTGCGCAATTGCCGGCCACAATGAAGGCGGCAGGGAGTTTATATATATATATATAGATATAGATATCGTACGCGGTCTCTGTGTACATACGCACGCGCGTGATCGCGTCCTGTAAAGTCCTCGCCAACGACGCGAGCGTTGATAAATGATCTCTCTCCTCCGCTGCCACCACTCTTTCTGCCGCAACCGTATTTATATACAACCCTCCTCGCGCACTGCTCACCGCCATACCCTCACCCCTTACCGCCGTCACCCGAGCCTTTTATGTACGCGAATATATACGTATATGTGGGCGCGCGCGTGCGCGCCCGTGTACACCGATGACAAAGCTCCCTTGTTCTGTTATCTCTTCTAAACGTTACGAATCCCTTGTGATTTATTATCGCAGAAAATATCCCTGCACCCCCGTCGCGACGTCCCTGCAGCAGTCGGTTTTTCCTGCGCCCGTCGGAAAAACCACTCGGTCAGAGCGCCATAGCTTCTTGCTAACCCAACTCCCCGTCCTTTTCTCGCCCTTCTGCACCGATCTTGAACTTCCACCACCGCTGACGGACCCTTGAGTTTTTAAAACCCATTATTTTTCTTCTGACCACTTAATTCCGCACGATTTCCGCTCCCAGCACCTACCCCGTGCACCACCGCCGCTTCCTTCGCACGATTTCGTCCGCGAACGTCTTCCTAGGTTCTACCTTTTTCTTTGTCGCAGTGCCGCCGTCGTAGTCACGCTACGCATCGCGCAGATATCGCGTAAATTGTATTGTACGAGCCATGCGAACATAAACGTCGACCGCAGTGGAAGTTTCGTGCCGTAATAATACCATTATCACATTAAATGGTTACATTATATTACCTATCTTGAAAATGCCGATCAATCCAAACATTCCTGCTATGTGAACGCAATAGAAAAGTTCAATTCTATGGAGATGGTACATAATTTAGACGCTGCGAGGAAATTGACTAGTCATTTGAACTATAGTCTCATTTAACCGTCTGACACTGAGTACAGTAGAAATCCTACATTTCAAATGTTTTCTTTATCATCGGTGAATACATGCTACGTAATACAATAATAATGTAAATATTTCGCTATTTTATCAACAATATCTATCATTAGATAAACACTATTAGACATTATTTGATTTTTTTTTTTTTATTCGTATCTCTAAATCTATATTCGCTATAGTTTATCCTATCATAGTGGGTATTAGCGCAACCATATAGCTCTTAGGTTGGGCTCGTGAATATCTAGTGGCTGTCGGAATGCTTGTGTCATTATTTAAATTCCTAGATAATAAGTGTAGATGTTGAGTGCGTGTTTAAGACGCTACTTTTCGTCAATTATTGTGTTTATTATCTGTGGGTACACACCGCGGGATCGACTCTTGTTGTATTATTATTTATCATCGAGTTTTTTTTTTTTTTTTTTGGTTTCTCAACATCGCCGCAAGTCCGATTAACGAAACGTAACGTTCTAATTTACTAGTATTGTTGCGTTGTTGTTGTCGTCGTTGCGTTCGCTTTTACGTCGTTTATTTTTCACCTAAATCGCACCAATTTATTTCGTAACATTTAATGTTGATCGACAACGCACGCATTACATGCCTTCCGATATGTCAGTTACAATACTGTTTTCTCATTATTTCCGTGTCCAACGTCTAGGGTAATATTTTACCGTTTCTATAGTCCCACATTGCTCCGGTTGACGAACAAGTCCTTCTGTCTTAACACTAAGATTTTCTTTCCGTCTACTCCGTCACAAATGTTGTGCCCATTCCAACATATTTTTGTTAAATCGCGCCCACTTATAGTCAATATATTAAATTATAATGAAATACATATATTTTTCCGATGAGTGAGAGAGAGAGAGAGAGAGCGAGAGAAGAGGGGTGGGAAGGATAAATGCTTGGCAATTTGTTTGGTATATTATAATATTAGTATGGTTATAAATAACAATATTATATATTACATTATTTGTGTATAGGTGCCTCGGAGGAGTGTACTTACATGTTGTATACAAACGCACAGATTATTATTCAGTTTCTCAACAGTCCTATATTATTGTAATACGTGTATTACGTTGTACGTGTGTGCGTTCGTATCTGCCGCTTCGGTATGCTAATTTAACGACCCGGTCCCGGTGCCGGCAGACCCCCTCGGATGTCCCGCGTTGCCCATCATACACGTCCCATATGTGTGTACCCTATACGTAACGGCGTGCGTTTGTTGGTGAAAAATGAAAGAAAAAAAATCGTATTATAAACGCCACACCGTAGTGTCGATAGCGCGATACTTCGTTACACCACCGACGCTATATTGACCGAAAGAGAATATTGTTCAACAATAGAACGTTATCGTCCGATATGCAGTTTTTTTTTTTTTTTGTACAGCACCGCCGTCGACGGTCGGTCGGGTTCGCACGAACGATTTCCCCGGCATTGTGCAATACGGAAAAATATGCGTAAACACGACATTTTCGTGTTTCAATAATAGGACTGCAATTTGCCCCCTTGTATGTACGTGTACTTATTATAATAATACGATGATACATTCGATTTTAATCGCGATCGTTATAATGTATTTATTTTTTTTTTCGTTATAAATGCATATTATTTAATAATAATATACGATCCAGAGGCGTTTTGTATGGTAAATTATATATTATAATAATATACGATCGTTTTGAATGTATAGTTAAAAGTAAATAAATAAACAATAATTTAAAACGCAATACAATAAAATATTGTTGTATACAGGCCTTTTTAGCGATTTTTGATACAAACGCATTTTCAACAGACCCTTGTAAATATGTATTGTTCCATTTATTACAATACTTCACCGTGCATCGTGCAGTGTAATATTATTATATCGATTTGGTTTGACGTCGGAGAAACGCATCCGATTTATGTGCGTAATATTTTAATCATAATATGACACATAGAGTACTACACATTTTGCGTTAATTAAAATGTTCATAAACCATTTAGGTAATTTGATTAACGGTTTTAAATATTATTAATTTCACCGTCAATCGGACGGGGTGCGGATAGATTATCTGTTCACGACGAGTGTATAATATTGTATTAAATTGCTGCAGCAGCGTGTATATTAAATGTATGTGTACATGCATAAACTTATAATACATACGTCTCACATGCCTACATCGTTTAGGTGAAAATCATGTTTACGCCGAGCCGGCCGTTGAGCGCAGTGTGTAATCTATAATCACCGTGTAATATAATCGAAGTTTGTTAATTTCTTGAAACGTTTAAAACATTCTTTACGCATATTTTGCATCGATTCCTGAGGGGGTTTCTGTACATGTATATTTGTATCTACTTACCTCCTGCCAATAGAATGTATTACACCAGGCAAGAAGTCTGATCTCACGTCGTAGTCGGGCGTGCAGCGGTTGATATTTTGTTTACACGAAATTTAATATAATAATAATAATAATAATAATAATAATTATTGTTATTATATACTATACCGTTCGATGCGAGCCAAAGACCTAACCGATATGATACATTATAGTACTATTATTAAAATGCATTGCGCGTGTACGTCTTAATTATTTAAACGACTATTACGATATGTACGCGCAGGTATACACATATACGTACACGTACATAAATTGTGTGTTTGATTTTTTAATCGTCAAATCTTCTCGCACGTTTTGGAAAAAAAAAATAATAATATTGGGACGTCCTCTCGGGAGATGTTTCATACGTATCAATACATGCTGGTACAGCCGGTTCACATATATGTGTATTATTATTATTTATTTCTTTCTCGAATAATATATTATAAAATAGGCTCTGCGGTGTACAGCGTGTGCGTGTGCGTGTGTGGTGGGTGGTGCAGCGCCAAAGTCTCCTCGATCACGATCTTACAGTAAATATTAACGTGAAGAGAGAAAGAAAAAGATAATGTATACCTCTAATTATAACCTTTAGCCTATTAATTATTCTTACTTTTAATCGTAACACCCAGCTTTATCGAAATCGATTAATAACATATAGATACGTATAGTTGTTTTTGCCCTCCTCCACCGCGGCCGAATCTCAGAGGATGCGATGTATAATATTTCCCTGCGCGTGTACGTACGTATACTATACGTATATCCATGCACATGTATAGCGCGCGAGCATATACATATATTAATTACATCACGTTAACACCCCGTGTACACGGATACGAATTTTATGGTTCACACGAAAACTAGTTCCGTACGTTTCGATTATATTTACACACACACACACACACACATACGCACATACGCGCTCGTATATAAATATGTGCACCAAACGGCATCGCCCGTTTTCAGTTTTCACACACTATATTATCTCATCGACCTTGATGATATTACTCATTACTGCGTTCGTACACACACACGCGCGCACACGTATGGTATTGACTTACTTACGTTTTAATCGTACTCACCAATGGGCCGAGTGCATCGAAGATCCTCCTGCTCAGGCGAACCCGTGATTTATACGTGGGCGTGCGAAAACCTTAAAATGTAGATCAGGGCGCGCGTTTGATTTCGAATAGAACGCAGCATCACAACCGTATTACCAACGTGTTCGTGTCCGATTTTCTTTTTCCGAGTTCAACTGAAATCAAAATCGATGTGAACGTGTTTACAACACTGTTGCCCGGAACATACAGTTCTGCTATAGGCGTGCCCGCACACTAGGAACACGATTTTCAACGGTCGTTCTTAACGGACACACTACGTAACGTTTCTCGCGTGGTGAGCGTATTGCTCGGTAAACCGTCCGGCTCGGTCCACAGAGGCACACGCACCCTTAACGCTGTCTGCGCTCACGCCTCCTGCATGCGTGTACCCCGTAGACGCACAGCTCGTAACACGATAATACGTGTGCGAGTCATGTGTTCGAAAGGGTTAATTTTTTCCCCGCGGACTCGACGCGCGTCGATGAAAATATTACTTTTAATAACACACTCGACCTCGTCTCCGTCCGCGACGGGGTGGGTGGACATAACGCCACGCGTGTGTAGGTGTGCCGCGTACGCACACGTACGGACACCGCGGCTCTTCTGTGGCAACCCGCAATTATTGTACAATGCGTACTGGCGACGTCCGTGTAAACGGATTATTATTATCCACCGTCGTACACGTCCTCGCGGGTACACCTATTGGCATTGTGTTGTTGTTGACTTCGTGCGTCACAGTGCACGGGACGACGCGCGCGACTACGAGACGTACGGATTGTACCAGCACTCGCGGTCGGAGTTTCGAACGGGAGAAAAAATAAATACATTTCCTTAATGAATTGTTTGATGTAATATTATATGTGATGTGTTTGCACCCCCCGTCACGTTCGTCTAATAGCGTAATTGATTGTGCATGACTAGGCGATCTCGGCCGTTTTCCTCGCAGTATAACATTATTATCATTATTATCATTATTATTATTATTATTATTATTATTATTATTATTATTATTATTATTATTATTATTATTACTATTATTATTCGATCGCCGAAGGTACATAGTATACAATACGCGAGCGCGCACGATCGCGCGCGTTTATTGTACACGTACGGGGCACACACGTAGGCATGTACATGCAGAGTGTTTAGGTGGACGACGGGAGACAGAGAGGTGTACACCCATTAATTTTTATTTTGTACTTAATTTTTTTTTTTTCCACCAATTATATTAAATCGTTATCGGACCGATACATCTCGCGACGCGGATATCGTGCCCTAATACTTGTCCGCGCACGACCGTTTAGCGCGCGCGCGCGTATTTATTAACGCACACGCGCACACATGTTACACATACATGTACAGCGGTTTTATACACTCGCGCACGCTTAGTACAACATGTAGGTCTGATGGACCGGCTGCACAAACGGTCTATCTTAATACGCGCGCGTACAATGTCGTTACGGATCGCCTTCGGACTTGCGCTGCACGTAACGATATGCATAGGCGCGCGCAACAACAGCGAACGAGTGCGTACATAACACACACTACGGGTACGTTCTGTTATCGCGTGTGAAACACACGTCGTCGGCGGGGAGGGAATCGAATTTCAAGAGCTATTAGCGATTTCTTACGCTCAATCGAGACCTCGGGGTGTCCGCGCGGAGCTGCAGTGTGCATACCCGTGTGTGCAACAACCCGTATACCGAATAATAGCTATAACAGCTATAGCAGTGTCAGTATTTCTCATTATTATCGTTATGCGTCCGCGCCGTTTGCTCGAGGCTCTATCGTGGCGGTTGGGTCAGGCACTCAGCCGCGCGGTCCCCGCCGAATCCGTTTACTGCGCAACATCGCGTCGGTCATGCGGCCCCTCAACCGCTTATCCGGGCCTCGTCCGTCCATCGATTGAAAAAAAATATCCAACACGTGTCCACAGGAGTGTCGCGCAAAAGCTTATCGCGGAGTAATAGTCCGTACGACTCGGCCCCAGCACTGGGTCACACAGGTCTCCGCTCATTTTTCGCTGGCCCTTCGTTACCGTATCGCGCGATGCAGTTCTTCTCCTGGTTATTTTTTTGCATCGGGTTCGAGATGTCTGCACAATTTTCTGAACGTACCCGATTCGAAGAGTTCAACGTATCGGGTTCCGCGGGACCGCGATCAAACGCAACGTTTTCGTCGTTGACGCGCATTTTACCGAGTGCACGTCCGAAATGTAATGCGCTCGATGTACCGTACGTCGTCTCGTCATCGGCGATTAACCACGCGATGCACACAACAATGCACTTAGTCTTTGATCTGATTAGCGGCGAAATCTCACGGTAATTAGTGCGGGCCACTTGAGTGATTTCGAAAACCCACGACCAACGCTGCGTGTCATCAACCAGTACCGGGGGTACTGTAATGATCTCCAACGGACGTCGTATTTCGTGCTCGGCGCGTAATATCCGGCCCCGAGACGAATCTATCCGTGCAATTACTACGTATTAAAGCAATATCGTTGTTGATAATTTATTGATTTCCCGCCGTGGCGTGTCGTCGATTCGCGTTTGCATCGCGTACACGTTCGCAACGACGATGTACGCGTGCAACCCCATTATCCACACGATATCGGGCAATCGGTCACCGAAGTGTAAATGCATACCCGGTACATTAGGTTTACATATTGTTACGCATATAGCCGAACGTTATTGGTAGGTGCTTAGCGTGCACGCGCGGTTAGCTCACGGAATCTTGAAAATTGAATACTGCACACTATAAACGTCTCGCGCGTACACACACGCGCAAACGTACTCGCGCACTAACGCGTGCGCGTTTACCCGCAGTCTTCGTCTCATTTCTTCGTGTGTCCATTTATCAAAATACCAGCGCACTTATCAAATGATTGGATCGGCGAACGAAATATTATTATCGTGTCGGATTATACACGCGCGCGCGCGCGCGCACAGAGGACCTTATAACATACAACAATATATTGACGTGCCGTTTACGGGTCTCGCGCGTGGTAGGAAAAGAGGAAGAGGAGAAATAATAAAAAAAACAAAAAATTATGATGAGTCACAAATTGGAAGGTACTGGAACGGGCGACGTGTAATATTATTACTATTATTTCATATTTTCGGTCCCAGACGACGGGGTTGTTGCACATACACACACGCGCGCACGCCTACGTCTTTTACACGCCTCTAATGGACATTTACCCGTACGAAACGCTGCGGGTATCTACCTATACATGTATACACGGGTTTTTTTTTTTTTTCTTCGTTGTGCTCGTCGAAAACCGATCCGATTATATTACGTTTTAAATTGTACGTATGACGTTTAATTGACAACTGGACAAGTCGTTTCGTGCGGTCAACGCGGTACGTAGGCTATCGTGTATACGGCGCGTACATGCATATCATACGAGTACGTGTACTATACACACACAAACACACACACACTCGGTCGCGCGAGCTGGGTCCGGTAGTAGAGCTGTGCATTATAAGTAGCCATTATATTTATACATCGTAGGCACATAAATGTCGACGTCCACGGGCCGCGGTGGAATTCCGACGTCGAAGAAATCAATCGGTCGACGCGCGACCGGAAGAGAACACCCGAACCTCGTGCATACACCGTGTGTACAATAACACTGTGCGCACACAGTATTCACTCGTTCGTATCGTGTACAGGTACACACAGATTAACGCTCTCGAAACGCGCACTAGAACACGATAATAGTATAATATTGTTTTTTTTTTCTATACCCTTGCGTTTATGCCTCGTGAAAAAATGCGTGCGCGTATATTTAAACACGTTCTTATTATATATATATATATATTGTATAAGAGGCGGACGCGTTTTTACTGTTAAACAATAGGCTTGTTTGGTATTTATTTTTTTCTACATCGCGCTCAAAACGGCTAATGTCTTATAATCTATTTATATATATATATATATATATATATATATATATTTGCTGCAGCGTGGACCTACTGTTTGTTAGAACAATAGTCAAGCGTTTTTATTATTTGAAGAAAAAATAACAAACTAATATTACCAACTATTCTTCTACTACTGTACTATCGCTCCAACTATAACATGATGTCGTATATACATAATACTCATACACACACACACACATTTATAGATATATTTTGTCTGCTGTTGGGCAATATACAAAATTTTTTTACACTCCATGCCCCACATGTTATGTATTCATTGCGAGAGCGTCCACGTGTCCTGCTCGCATACGATGTACAATTTTATTCGAACGAACCGTGTGTGCATAAAAATAACATCGACGGTGTACAGATTATTATATACTTTGTAACCGTACGAAATTGTACGTCGTATATGCGACGTACGTAAACAACATGCCACGGTGCGTATGTGGCAGGCCTCGCCTTTCAATCCTTTCGGTGTTTTCTTATCTCCGGGTCGAGGGTTGAAAAATAAAACGCATAATAGCCGGTTCACGTGATGTACGACACGCCAAATCGACGCGTTTAATGGATGCTTTTATATGAAAACATTTCAATGGCTTAAAACCTTTTAAGGGCAACGGGGGGGAAAAAAAAAAAAAAAATAGTAGTCGAACGCGTTGAAAATGTTTTGAATGACATTTGCTGTGAAATTTGACACCTCTCGAGTGTTTAACTCAATATTTTATTTTTATTTTTTATACACACCACTTAGCGTTTTCACGTTTAACTATATACATATTATTATTATAAAGGTACAACATATTCTGTTGAATACATGCTACTAAAATTATAGTGGTATCGATTTTACCATAAGCTACTATTCATGCGTCTGCTGTCTGCGGCGACGGCCGTTTTCCATTAAGTTTTGAATGAATAACTTCTGTTGGAATAATAATATAAAATTATTCGTTCGCTACGTAAAACCTCGTTGGTTCGTCAATCGTCATAAAGTTGTCACTTTTTATTTTTTTTCGTTTCGCTTGCGGTCGAACAATGATTGCGACGGTGAGGTCGAAACACCTGCGAATGTACCGACTAATTAAATAAAACGGTAATTACAGGAAAAGGGCGGGGAATAGTGGTTCGCGTTTGTCTCGGGAAAACGAGTCTAAATATGTTACCGCACACAAATGTTCTTTGTACAACACGTTATTTTTTTCGACAGACATAAAAATGCATCCGGCGACGTTATAAATATAAAATGGAAATTAAACATTCAATTTTTTTTTTACCATTATAGTTTTCTTTTAATTTTTTTTTCACGAAAATGTTACGAGATGTTCGAACATTATATGGACATATTTCGAACGGACAACTATTACAACGTAGAATTATGCTAATGTGGCGTGGAATGTTTTTAATTTGAATACAAACATAATAATGTATCGTCGTACCTATACTGGCCTACGATGGAGTCTAATTGATATACAAGTTCAAATGAGAAGAAATCTTTTCCACTTACAACAACCTTTGTTAATTGACCGACCGACCTATAGTATAGATTTATGTATATACTTATACGCGACCCCACCGCTACCTCAAATTATACAACACAATATACACACTCATTAACTACTCGCCATTGTGCACGTGAAGTATTTACACGAAGGGCACGCGTAACGTATAGTATATACACCGCGCGTATTATGTGTACATAATGTACAATTTACATATTTATTATGATCGTATTAATTATCGCGAGAGTCATTCAGTCGGGCACGCGGCCCATTTGTATGATATGGTAGGTACCAATCGAAATCGACTCAACGTTTGTACATCGGCAACTCGAAAGACCATTTAAACCGAAGACAGTTTACATACGTACGCATAACGAACGTGATTATAATACGAGCGCGTATAGTTTTTTTTTTTTTTTTTGGTCGTATACGAAACCGCACTTTTCTTCGAACCACGGTATGCATCGCGTGTACTACTAACGTTTAATGGTTTTATTTATTCGTATATGTTATTATTTTATATTATATATTACCATATAAAGAGTCTAATTCGATTGTTTTTTTTTTCTATTCCAGTCCTTGCAGTCGGCAGCCCGTAGAGCCGGGACAAGCTGTGCGAATTGCAAAACGTCCACCACGACGCTGTGGAGGAGAAACCAAAACGGTGAACCCGTTTGCAACGCTTGCGGTCTCTACTACAAACTGCACAACGTAAGTAGAATTATAAATTCTGACCTTAATAGAAGCCCAAACGGTCGCGTTTGCGTACACTCGCACGGAACGTACACGACAGGTTTCTCGTGAAACGCGTGCAATTGTCTTTTATACACCCAATACAATATCGTACACTATGACGATCCGTTATCCGCGCGTTATACGTACTGTTACATCGATCCGTGTTTTTCGCACAGCCGGTTATAGAGGACGTTAAAGTCTTTTGCGCGATTCGTGGTTTCGTCCCGTTGTCTCACATTGAAAAATTAGTACAGTTGCGGACAAACGCGCAGGATCGTATTCGATTGCAGTTGTATGCTTCATTCGACATATTCAGACGTAAAAAACTATGAATCTTTGCTCGTATGTCGAAAAATAAAGGATTTTCCGTGAGTCGTAACAGCGCTACCGCGCATATTTTACTTTTTGCGTGGCAAATGGAAAAAACAATTACCTTCAATCCACCCGGATTCGTTTACTTATTCAAAACGACGTTATGACGCGTAAGCGTTTCGTATTATAAACACAGTATACTGTATTTCAGATGAATTAATCGTCACACATCGTTCGACAGGCCCTGTAAACATAATTCAATATTAATATACGCGTTATTCCGTCGCGTCCATCCGTTTGGCGCCAACCCCGTCGGCGGCGTCGTTTGTAAGCGATATAATATTACACACCGCGCCGCGCCTCAGTTCCGAGAGGGTTTTTTTTCGGCGCTAGCTCAACTTCCGAAACGCATTTAGACGCGTATATTACCCCTCGGGATCGGGATCTCGCCATAATACGTCTTTCCCCCTTTTTTCGCCAAACTACACCCCCTCGTCACCACCAGTTTTGTACACGCATTATCATTATTATTACACGTACGTATAACGAAATGTGTGCGTACCGTACCGGCTGCGTAAACGGGAACCGCCGACGTCGGCCAACCAGACCGTTTAATGATGACGCGCGTCGTACTCCGCAAACCATTGTACGACGACGGCACTAATGATAATCTCCGTTTGCTTTAAACTTCACGTGACCCGAGCGCCCGAGGATCGCCGAGGATGGCCTCACGTCGCGTACCCGAGCTGGGTCCCGTTTCCATCTTCACGTAGGAAAGGTACGCGCAGATGTCGGTTTTTTCTTAATAAGATTTTTTCGTTTGAAATAATTAACATGATTACACGACAACGAAATAGATATTCCGTCCACAAGAACCGTGTATAAGATAAATATCGTTTGGAACCCCAATCGGATGCATACCTATTATAATTTTCTAATAGGGCATAAAAATGGAAAAACTCGGAACTAAAAAAAGAAAACCTACTGCCCATCGGGTTCACCATCAGCAGTCGGCTCGTATCGATGAACTTGAAAGAGCGCATATCACGCGTGTCTTTGTGTATGTTTTTATCGTTTGTTACGATACGATCGAAACGAACAACCAAAACTAACAATTATATTAGTAATTTCATTCGAATAAGTGTGCAGTACAATTTCGTTACAACCGTGTTCATCGTCGTTTACACTACAATACAAATGCTTTTACGTATGCGGTGTTGCGACTTAATCACGTCTCGTATTCACGTATGTATACATGTGTATATTTATATAGGTAACGTGAAGCATTACGTTGCGTTTTTGTGGGTGGGCGACAACGATTATTTATACACATTATATTCATAAATTATAATTTGCCGCGAGACGAACGCAATGGCGGCGGCGATGGAAGCGGAGGGAGAGCTTTACACGCGCAATTAGCCGACGGGCAAAGCTACGGCAGAGGCGTCGTAACCCTTCCGTGGCCGTCGGGACTAATTAGAGAAATGCACAGGAGTCGGGCACGTATTGCTGGTGCAGATAACGCGCGCGCTCCGAGTCTCGCGTTAACCGAAATCGGTCGTCCTCATCGTCGTATTCGTACAGTTTTTATTCTACTTTTTTCTCTCCCGTTTTTTTTCTTTCCCCCAGCCGTCGATCGCTATCGCCCGAGCTGTAATAAAGTGTCGTGCGTACGCGTACAGCTTTAAATAGCTCGCCGTGTGGTCCCGTTTATACACCAGCAATAATAATTGCCTCTATCGTATGTATCTGGTGTACACATATACACACATAAACACACGCGCGCACACACACACACACATGTATACAAGCGAACATGAGCGCGTGTTTGTGTGTACGTGTGTTGTGTGCGTGTGTAATAGACGCCGTCACGCAAAGACAATGACGGATCGAGGTTTAGACGACAATACTTAAAGGATAGGGAGAGAATGAGAGAAAAGACTCGAGAGGGGTAAATACAAAAGAGGAAAACGTATTTACTAATACTGTCGTCGTCATCGTCACGAGTGCGTGCGAATAATCTTCACATCCTTCGACCCGCAGCACTTAATGCATTCAATCACACGACCCGCGGTCGCTTCCTGTCTAAATATATTATTTACGCTTCGCGTATAGAGATCATCCCACCGACGACGACTATATCACTATGTACACGTAACGTTGGACTTCGACGTCGGTAAAGGAACGGTTGGATAGTCGGGACCACGGCCATGCGCGACCGTTTCGATGAAAATCACAATCAATTTTTATTTTAAACGTTTTGTTGACTAGAAATTAAAAAAAAATAAAATAAAACGATAAAGCCTTGTCGTATTTTGAAACTGTGTCTCCGATTAATATTATAATATGAATAAATTGTGCGCGCGCCCGTGTACGTGTGTACGCGCGTACGTGTGCCCTGCGGTCTTGACGTCGTCCTGTACACATCAGGACCGCCCGTCGACATGTTTTTATGGTGCTCGATTATCTTGTTACGACGGGACGAAACGCCGTTGTTTGTCATCGTCCGATATGTATAAAATGTCGTCCCGCGCGCATTATACGACGACCGCAGCGACCACGATTATTACGTTTTATTCCGGTATGGACAATATTATTAATTATCCACGGTCAGTTCATGATATTATTATTTATTTTTTTTTTTTTTTCACGAAATATTCAATATATTATTTTATTATTGTACTGTTACTATATTATACGTTACGTGTGCGAGGGGTGGTCTCCGCGACGCATATTGAATATTTTATAACGTTTATGGTGTACATCATGACGTACTAATGTTAAAACAATGTTAACCGTCTCGTCGCCGTCGTCGCCGTCGTCGTCACGGGTCGCCGTAACTAATTTGGAGTCAAATTCCTCAGATTCATACAATGTATGTGTATATAAGTGTACATAAAAAATATACGTATAAAAAAGAATATGTATGTATATTCAATATGTGTGTGCGTTGTACAAACGAACATCTCGTGTGTCGACGATGTCGATGTTTCAACCGCCACTGAAACATATTTGTATTTTCGTCCTCGCGTTTCGTCATTTGTCGCCGTTTTCGCTCGCGTCATGTATACCACTGATACATAATAATATATGCAACGGTGATAGGTCAAACGTTTCTGCGAAACAATCGTGTATGCGTGACTTACGTGACACGAAGATTACTAAACACTCTTCCCGCGGCTTATTGTAATCTATAAACGTAAAATTCAAATATCACTCACTGATCGGTGCATCTCGATAACGACAAACGCATGAACTTGGCATCTGATATTGTGGTTCCTCTAATACTTAAGGAGAGATTTTTCGATGATCGTATTCTTAAGGTTTTGAAACAGTTTTGGACTCCGCGCCGAATACATTTTATCACTTTTGGCTACGTAGTTAACATTTTATTCCGTTCAATATGTTGATAATAACCGACGGACGTACATGTAAAAATAGTATAACTAAATAAAAATAAATATTATAATACACTCACGTGTTTTTCTCAAAATGCGTTTTTTTTTTTTTTTTACATCGAATAGTAACTCTCCCTGTGTAAAACGGTAAAATATCTTTCGAGCTGGACCGAAAAATGCAGCTAGTTATACAATATACTCGTTCCCTTACGTGCTATATTAATTAATAATTGATTGGTACAAAACGTACAATAGTATTAATAACAAAATTATTGTTTTCACGATTTCACCGAGCTGGAGTTGCGTGTATGCCACAAAAAGATTTGATTTTCTTTCACCAGAGGAACACATATAGCTTTATATCTCACTTTCGACACGGGCAAACGCTTTTTCACGTGGTCGGGTAATATGTGTATTCGTACCAACAATCGGAATTTCGTAACATGACAATGCGGTGATCTATTATTGGTCCGACTCTTTAACGACGTATTTACGCGAACGCGTTGCAGTCCTCAATCGTCTTTCGACGGCCGGCCATCTTCACGATGGGTAGTTATCGTTACACATTTTACCGCAGTACGCGCGAGCTTCGATAAACGTACCTATGTTATGTTGCACAAGAACGGACGAGATGATACGTAGGTACGCTTACGTGATGTCATTGGATCTGATTATAATGTGGTCATATTACCCAGCTAGTACAACGATGATTAATTTAACACGGACATTTTGATTCAATTTTTTTTTATTTTTTTCCATCTCAAGCTCTCGTTGTTATGATTATTTACAAGAATAATACCATAGTTTTATCAACGACCAATCGTTTTGTGTGTAAATCTGAAATCCTTGTAGTTTCCGTTGACAGTACACTCACAGTGTACTATGCACAGCACTAAGCATAAGCGCGATAGTTAATTATTAGTATTTAATTACATTAGTTCTTGTAGAAAAAAAAAAAAAATGACACGCAGGCGAGCCGTGTCGAGCCGAACCGATCCCATCATGGAGCGTGGTGCACCTTACTTGGCGTGTGCGAGAAAATCAATTCCGTCTCGGCAACGAGAGATTGCGTTTAACAATGAGCAACGGTTGAATCGATAATACGACATGCCGTCGTATAAGACGCTGCACGTGTAATAATAGTAATAATAATAATAGTTATTATTATGATTATTATTATTATATTTATTATAAACTGCTGCAGCGCGATAGGCAGGCACACAATGGATCTCAGGCGCTCCGCGGGTGCCGAGATGGTCGGCGGTGTACGAACCGCTAATGACTAATTATTACAATAAACGAAAAGTCAAATTATATAGTGCACCGGAGAAACCCCTACCGCGGGTCAACACCTATACGCATTTACGGCGAGCGTATAACGGGCGGGTTATTATTATTGTTTTTTTTTTTATTTTTATTTTTTTCTCTCACATATTATTATTCTCCTCCTTCGCTGCCGCCGACAGTTTGTCGTCGTCGTCGTCGTCGTCGTCATCGTTTCATTATCGTCGAAATTTTAATCATATTATTATTAGGTGGTACCGCACTGTCTACGCGTACGCCGTGTACACGAAGCCGACCGTTTTTGTTTTCCCGTTGTGCACACATATACGTCGACCCCGACCGCGGCTTTCCATTGTGACGCGGCTGCGGCCATGGCTGAAAAGAAAACAAACCGTTTTCGACAACAATCGGTTTACGCAATCACTGCGCCCATATAGTACGTACGTACAATACGAGTAAATCTTCAATGTTTCCGAGCGATATCGTCTTTTTACATCGGTGTGGGCCGTAGGCGAAAATCCGTGTCGATTGTAGCGTGCAACCGTTTTCCCGGAATTGTTTCGCGTGGGCGGATACGGCTCGATGGACCGCTGCGACGCAATGAAGACGAGCTTCCCCCATTGAAGTTCCGGTGATAATAATTCCCGCAGCAGCATCGATCATCCGGCCAGCGGTTCTCGATTTCTAAACGGCAACCATAGTTTTCACGTGGACAACTATTGCCTCGCCCGTCTCCTTGCCGTACAACGGATTTCGGGCTTCAACAGCGATTTCCGCTATTGGTTCGCCCCGCGCCTTTTCCTCGAAGACCATCGCACTTGTTCGTGCGTCGAAAACATTAACACTCGAGCGCATGGACACTAGTCGGTATTGCGTGTTCGGCCGTACACCGTTACGCCGCCGCGGTCGCTGGTCGTCGTTTTTGGGTTACACGCGTCGGAACGACACGCTGCTGCGGACCGCCGCCCCTCGGTGCGAAACGTGTACACGCGTGGGACGACGACGCGCTCGTCGTACAACACACACGCACCACCGAAACGTTTTACACAAACGCTACGATCACCGTGCGCGTACATGTTATAGTGTCGTCAAGTCGTGATATCCCTTTTACGCAACACACACACGCACACACACTCGTACCGCTTGCACCCGAGGGTCGTCGTCGTTTTCCTAGAGGGTTCCTCCGATAAAATACATTATAATATCATAAACCTATATAGTATTAAACACGAACGCATACAATCTCGACGGATTATATGGTACAATGTTTTTAAGTGCGTATCAATGGAAATGGGCGTACCGGCCGGTCGGCGGCGGCGGCGGCGGCAGCAGCTGCGGATGTGTATATATGCATGCCGGTCGTCGCAACAATAAAAAACCTATTATCGTCGGCGAGGGCAACACAACTCGCGGGGAGACAATAATATGTACACGCGCGTGTGTGTGTGTGCACTGCGACGAGATACGCGTGTGTATGAAAAGGAGGACCAGCTATTATTTGTCGTGCGTGTACGACCAAGATTGATACTATACGTATTATGTGCTATTTATTTTTTTTATTATTATTATTATTAAACTGGTCTCATTGTTGTCGACGACGACGACTACAGGACGCGGTATGCGTTTGACACAATAACACGGCAAACATCCTCTTTTCGGGATTTCTTCCGCAAATCGATTATCGCTACGCCGCGCGCTCTCCCGCCGCACAGTCGTTACTATTACGGCGCGCAAAGCGTTCGGTGGCGCGTACCGAATCCGTTATTGGATTTGATGAATTAGCCGAACCACTCGACGTCGCGCAAACGGTTTATTCTTATTATCCGTCCCATTGTGCGCGCGACGTACGCGATCTCCAGAAATATTTCCATACACTTAATCAAAAATGTCCGTCTCACGTCTTACGAAACCGAATAACAACTCGACTCGGTTCGCGCCGTGTTCGGCACAGCTGAAGCTTGCAGTACCTCGTACATCCGATTGTTGGACAGTTCATACTTATCGCGGTGTTTTTTTTTTTTCTCTTCGCTGTTGCAGGTGAACCGACCGTTGACGATGAAAAAGGAAGGCATCCAAACGCGGAACCGGAAGTTGTCGTCGAAGTCGAAAAAGAAGAAAGGCTCGATCGTCGGCGGCGGTGGTCTGGGCGGCGGGGGCGGCGGCGGCGGCGGCGCGTGCTTGTCGCTGTCCGGCATGATGCGAGGTGACGGCACCGGCGCCGGTTACCATCATCCGGCGTCCGCGGCCCTGCACCCGCACCCTGCGGCCATGAGCCACTACCATCACCACGCGGCCGCCGCGGCCGCGGCCATGTACCACCATCACCACCATCAGGCCACGCAGCCGGCCGCGCCGTCCGCGCCCATACACCCGCACCACCATCACATGGCGTCGCTCACCGGACTCGGGTTGCCCGCCTCGTCAAACATGGTAAGCACACGTGATAATTGTTTCGTATTTTTTCTTCTCGTTTATTCAACCCTTTAGGTCGTCTCCGTTCACAACCCCGACCCTCTCCGTTCCGGTCAATCGCTCTCCTTCGAGTTCCTTTAAACTGTTGAATGTTGCATCGTTTCGAGCCTGCACTTTACTTCTGTTATATTACGCAACGGTTCCGGGTGGTCTCAGCGCACGTTCGCATGACACTACTACCCGCACGCCATTTCGATCGGCTTCGCGTTCGATTGTCATCATTTTTTCGAGCACCGGCGTGGCCAGGATGCAGAGGGAAACCCGTTAGGATATTACCGTCAGTGCTCTCAATCACGACGTGGTACATGTAAACGCGAACGCGGTTTCGAGCACATTTACTTGTTCGCGTCAAATATTTCCACTGCCGTAGTGCTTTCCTAGTAGTGTGTCCTCGTACAGCACTATCGAATGGGCCATGCGAACCGCACTGCGTTTTTTAACGGATTTCGATTCGACCACGTGTGCGTCCATCGCCATAAGGTTATGGGTTCAATTGCACGATCAGTCCGTGCCGTTACCTATGGATGATAATGGCCATAAAATACGATTCGGTATGATATCGCGGTACCGCGTTCGAACGGTCACGTTCGCGGGCCCAACACAGTTTCCAGGAGACTATAACGCGGAACGCTGTACGCGCATAATATACGACCGTTCCAGTCATTGCCGGTGAAAATGTCACATTCGGACGCGTATTTTCGTACCGAAAACGTGGCCGCCGACATCTTGTTCCCGTAACGCACATCACCGCGTCATTCGACTCTCGTCCGTTACCGGAGTAAAAATATTTTCAGATTTCCACGTTAGAGTCGCACTCGTCCGTTCTGTAATTATTTTGACGCGAAACCTCCGTTTACAAAACAGTCTCGGTGTAAATAAAATATACAGCATTTGAAATGATCAATAAAAACTATAGTATCGATGATAAAAAAATTTAAAAAAAATGCACTTTTCTTAAATCATCTAACGGCACTTTTATTTTGTTTATTTTCCACAGGCTAGTTGGAGATCCGAGTACGCGTGATTATTGGATTTGCCGTTCCCCGGGCACTCCAATCACAGCAGGGTCGGCGAATGACAAACGTATTAGTATATAACTACATTATAATATTATATTATATTACTATCAATATTATCATTATTATTAAAAATATTATTATTATATACGCATATAATATGTATAATATTGTTAATATATATTATTATTAATATTATATATTAATATGATAACATATAATATGTATATACTCATAGTTCCTATGTATTCCCATCAAAAGAGATGCTAAAAAAAATTTGAAAAAAATACGGACACACCTACACACACACACACACAAATACATACAGTTGGCCAGTATGATAATAATAATACGTATCCGTGTATGTAAGTGTATACATTTATATACACATAAAATCTTCGTCGTACGTCATCGAGTTAATGTTTCGTTTTTGCATATCGGTTATGGAAAATATGATTATTTCTTTTAATTTACACCGGTGAAAAAAAAATTAAAAAAAAAAATACAAAAAAAATTAAACAAAGACGAAACGTTCATATTTCTCTTTTACCTACTACTACTTTATCATATAGGATACGTTTAATCGAAACAACCAGTTTTTTTTTTTTTTCTATCGCGCGTACAACGTCTACATCAATGTAATACGCATATTTTATATATAATATATAAATATAGATGATATTTATGAGCTAGTCGAAAACATGAAATTGTATAGAAAACAATGTTTAGAACTCAGATATTTGTATAGCATATAATATTACGAGATAATTTATTAGTTTGTACAATGTATTATAATTTACAGAATATTTATTTATACGAATATGTATAAATATTAATGTTATATTAAACGATTGTAATGTAATATACACTTGTGTTTGTATAAATATTAAAATATTATATACCCCTTGTGCATGTACACATACGTATAAAATACATACGCGTGTTTAATGTGTAAACGAAGAAAAGCTTATATTGTACATACGATATTTAATTAGATTATTATTATGATTATTATTATTATTATTATTATTATTATTATTATTATTATTTTAGAAACATTAAACAATTTAGACGAACACGTTCTGCGTACTTAATTACCGTGCACGTCCATTACAAGTACCTTCTTCTTCTCGTGTGGTCGACAAAACTCATTTACCTATCTCTGACCAATATTTTATAAAATCGATTACTCGATCTGTCAGTGTATTAAACAAATCATTTTTATCTTGTATGCAAGTAACAACCGCTTATGTTATCGTAATCGACGTGCGAAAGATCGTACCGTTTTCTCAGCGTCCAAATACCTATGCGTTACACGACCGATCAAGGGCGATGCGGTTTCCTGGCGTACCCTGGGTCGTGCCGCGAAACGTGTTACCGGCGTAGGAAGCACGTGATGGGAGCCATCGATCGCACCAGCGGCGATGCCGCTCCGAAACGTCGCCCATAGGTGGATTGCGAACGCCTCCCCCGTTCCGACGAGTGTTCGTCTAGGACGATCATTGCTTCGGCCCGATGGGCAACTGCCCAGGCCCCCGCCCCCAAGCGCTTTTCGTGCGATCCAATGTCACGTAGGCCAATGGTTTTTGTTTTTAAGACCAACCCAACAAGTGTTGCCTGTCCCGTGAAAACGTGTGCGCGATACCTCAAACCATCAAACCATCGACGATGATGTTGTCCGGTGCAAATGGTACAACAGTGACGAATTAATAAACGATAATGTCGTTTTATCCAATATATCACCGCTGACGCTTTGACGGTAAAACGGTGTTACGTAAGTTATGTGAAATAGTAAAACAAAAACAAAAATGTTCATACGAGTGTTAGGGCCAGCGAGAAAAAATTCCAGGGCTCCGTGTAAAAAATCTGCCCCGGACCCCGCGAAACCTCCCGTCGCGAACGCCTGAAGACGACGAAAATGATAATCGAAGCACTGTCGCAACGCGGATCAAACGAGTCGAACGCTTTTCGATCGGCGTCCGTAAGACACGCGGTCATGCGATGCATATTGTTACCTGTACAACACTTTGTTCGACTGCGGTACGCGGTTCCGCGAACGGACGAACTGTCGATTTCCCAAACGTGCTCGGTAAGATTTGCGCCGAGCAGGACCAACGGGAAACCGCAGCGAACTGCAGCGCAGACGTCGATCGCGCTGACGAACCGCGATCGCGTTGGAAGACGCTTAAAATTGTACGGTCACGGATATCGCGGTGCGGTGCTGCACGCAGCGTTGGGATTAAATAAATACATTTTTATCCTGCTAAAGGTGAAAATGTATCTAAATAAATGTAAGAAGATGACTAGATTTAAATCTATCTAGGAGCAAAAGATAAATTTGTTTTGTACTTTGAAGTCTTACTTCTCGAGAGTACACCTTCGGCACTAGTATTTGACACTTCGATATTGCTTGAACACAGGCACTGCATGTCTAAACCAACGTTGGCAGTGGACTTCAATGTAATGATCAGTGAGTACTCGACAAGTTAAACGAGCAAACGTCTCAAAACGAAGCATAAATGTCGAGAAAAATGTATTTTGCGCGTGTCACGTGCGATCGGTGTGAACGTGTTCGTAACAGTTGTGGTCAACTCGCAACTAGTGTAGACACGCAATTGTTGTTTGGTAAGATACTCGTTACATCATGCGCGTTGCACGTACGACACATAAGAGAACGTTTTATTTTGTGTTTAAAAAACAATAGTACAAGACGCAATCAAACAGGTGTCGGGTCCGACTGAGTAGCTCACCAGTCGGCCTTACCAATTGACGATTACAATCGGTTTTCCGTCAACTTATCGGCTAGCCGGTCCCCGACGCGCAACACGAAACGCTCGAGCGTCCAGGACCGCGGGGTCCCAGCGAACAAGTCGACGGATCGTTTCGCAATCGTTTCGTTACCGGGATTCCGTTTGGGGACTCCGAGTGTTGGCCGTCAACGAAACACGAACCGACAGCGCGAATCGGTACGCACCGACGTAACCGGACGTAGCCGACGTCCGCGCGGACTAATTGTTTCGCGCAGATAATCCAATCGACCGCGTGCGGACGACCAGTAACGAACTCACCGTCATCCGGAGACAATCGAAAACCGAGTCGTACGTTTCCGGCTGTGGAAATCCGAACGGAGACGGCACAGGTTAGGTTAGGTTAGGCACAGGTACGAATCGCATCGGCCGCGTTGTGCGGTTGACGCGGTGCCGAAAACGCGGTGGTTATCGCGTCGGTCGATCGGCGGACCTCCGGACACAGGGACGGATCCAGGAGGGGGCCTAGGGGCACAGGCTCCTCCCCCCCAGACATCTTATTTCACAAATTTTTTTGTAATTCTACACATCGTGATATTACCATTTTTCAAATCACATATAATATATATCTGATAATTTAAGAATATAACCACACTACCACAGACTATAATATGAAATATATTTCATATAGTCTGTGGTAATTACTGTATGGGCGGTATGGCACTAACATATAGTGGTAACTGATAAGTATAGTTTGTACATTACCAATGAGTGTTGCTACTGCAGAACGAAGTTTCTCTACTCTGAGAGGGGTAAAAACATGGCCACGCTCTAGAATGCAGGAGGATCGCCTTACTTCTCTGTGTTTACTATGTGTTCATAGGGAAGTTAAAATAAACATTGGCCAAATAATTGATAGGTTTGGAAAAAGCGACGATGTCAAAAGACGTTTAGATTTTATAATTTAATATATAACATTTATAAATTAAATAATCATTAATTTATTTATTACATTGTTTACCTATGTCCTATACCTACCTACTATTATGACAAATTGACAAAATGTTTAAATTATGAATAAAGTATCTATGAAAAACTGTAGAGGGCCCCCCCCCCAGATCTTTACTCTGGATCCGTGCCTGTCCGGGCATGAACACGGATCCGTGGGATCCGCCGCCTGCGATAAGTCCGAGCGGTGTAACGCGGTCGTGGCCGCGCGCTACCGTACGAAATGTTCCCCCGCCCCCCACGGTTGAAACCGTGTCCGTCGTCCCGTCGATCCGCGCACGATCTTCGTCGCAAGGAGGAAAAAAAGGTTAAAATAAGTAAAAAAAAAATCGGTCAGCCCGGCGAAACACGCGATCCGCGAACCGATACTTCCCGTCGTCGTTGCCCATGCGGCGTTTCATTGTTACGCGATCGTGGCGTTCCGAAACGGCACGTAACGCGTTGCTTACGTTCGCCGCGACGAAATCGAGCGCACGACCAACGTTACGGCAGTGCGTTTTAAACCGACGAACACGGTTTTCAACCCGATCCGCGCGCATCGTCCGACGGTGGTTCTTTCGTAACGAACCGAGGGGTATCTCGGGTATCGACTCGTCGACAAAACCGGTGGCCGCATAAAAACGACGTGTGGACTGCGGACTGCGAACAAATCTGATTTTCATTGTTCCCGAAACGACATTTCTGCCGACCTAACGATTGGTTTTGAGAACAAAAGAACGTTCAACGATTGAATTGGAGTCCTTCTTTGACTGTTACTCGACGACGAATACTTTCCGCTAAATGGGTCGAAAAGGTTTAGGTTAGGTTAACCTAACCCCCATATAGGGCTGCTGTAAAAAGTGAACCAAAAGTTTCGCCGGTCAACAACGGTTACCGTTTACGGCCGTCAATAGTGCTGTAACGTGGTCGGGGGTGACCAGTTAGATATATGATATTCATAGAGGGTTTTCTGGTCCCTTTGAATATATTTAACCGTAGCTTTGGGAGCAGAAAGTCAGGATCTTAATATTACAAATAAATGTAGATTGGTTCAGATAATTATTAAGATTTAATATACATGATAACTTACGAGTATTGGCAAAAGGAGTTCAGGTGCCTCTGATGGACGTCGTGGCCGAACTAACTGTGTCTTACATATTCGGCTTTAGTCATCGGATTTACAATATTATACATATGTGATATATGACCCAGTTAGCTCATAATGTCCACTTAGCAATATATATAATACAAATAAATATAATAGTAATATATATATATATATATATAATACATATTATATATAATTATGTAACAATTGTTACATTACCCCCTTCCTTTTTTGAATTTACATTCATCTACTCTTAGTTTTAAGATAATTTTTATTTTAAACTAATAAAGCAAGAAAGAACGGTCGCAGAAGACTAAGCAGAACTCGGTACCGCTGTCCTACACGTAAACAAGTAGTGCGTTGTTGTTACGAACTACACGTATAGGTTTTTTTTAAAAATAAATTTTTAATATCAGATCGACCAAACGGCTGCAGTTCATGACGCGTATCAACGACGGTGTAGTGTCTTTCGAAAAATTAAAATGAGAAAAAAAATAAATAAATACACTGACGGGTTCGTGCGAACCGTTGACGGATATTTAAACACGCTCAAGCGCTACGATTTTGAGAACGTGTCCCGGCGTTTTCGACGCGCGTAATCAGCGATCGGACCCTGCGGATGTTGACGACGGGATTTTTTCGTCCAAAACGTACTTGATCACTCTCATTCCGCCTCTTCCACCACCTCCATCCGCGCTGCACGTACACGTTTCCGCACCTTGCCGAATGCCGACCGGGCGTCATAAGAAATATGCTTGTGTGTACGTTATCGTGATTTTTATATTTATTCATGATAATAATCGCGTTGATCCGAGGGTTTTTTTCTCGCGAATGTCGCGGCTTCGCAGTAGAAATATTTCGGGAGCGTGAAAAAAAAAGTGGCGGCGAGGCGAAATATGTTTCGTAAAAAAAAATTAAAAATCATACCCTCTCCCCCGAGCCCGACCGACCCGCTAGTTTTCCCAAGTTATTTTCGCCAAGTTCTCGCTAATCGTAGTGTTTGCGAGCCTAGGCGTTTTCGGGTGATTTTTTTCCCCCGTCCGTCCGCCGAGCTGCTTTGATCCGAGATCCGCCGCCGGTCGCGACCGCATATTTTTTCCCTGCGAAATAGTTAGCGTGTTTTTTGCTTGCGTATGGCTGCAATCGTAAAATAGTCAAATGCATCGCTACCAATACAAAAACCAAAACCGTTGACGCCATTACCACGTGTAAATCGTTCGCGACAAGCCAACGTCGGTTGTCGAGCTCGCGGAGCGAAAAAAATCGGTCGCGTATCATTCCTTACGACTTGTTACCAACGTATACGATCGCAAAATTGTTTTAACGCATCGATCGCGTACGGTCTGCGCAATGCGTGTGCAAGTAACGACGTGGTTTGCACGTCGTATTCGATGTTACGGGTAATAATAATAACACCTACATTTGATTTTTAGTTTATTTTACTCTCCCCGACGAGGAAAATTCCTTTAAAACGGATAAATTTCAAAATTCCAGAAATTTAATATTCAAGAAAATTAAAATAAATTTCTGAAATTTTAAAAATTTAATTTAATTTTTCAATAGAGCTTATTTTTCCATTCGTCAGTCGTGTGAATATCATTAGTATACAAATTATATTGTATATTATTATAACATCAGAAATATACTATTAAAATTTTATTAATTTAATATTCAAATATTTCATATTTAAAATATAAACAATAAACCTAATAGAGTTAATGAAAATTAAAAATCAGAATCTGATGTTGAAGTATACAAGTAGTTATCTTAAAAATTTCGTATTATTCGAGTAACATATTTTCACCATCATCACTGTTGATTTCCGAAGGTCAGACATTTCAGATTTATAAATTTCTAAAATGAAAATTTCCTAATTACATCGCTAGTTCCGAGCGATTCCGTTCCACAAAGGTTTTATTGCGATCATAAAAGTTTTTCTTAAATCGAACTCCCGTACAATGTGAACGCGTCTGATAATTTATGTCGTATACGAATGGAACGAAGTTTATTTGTCCGATTTGCGTACGTGCCTACATCACACAAAACGTACTTCGTTTAATAACGATACCGGGGAAGTATGAAAATTAAAAACTGTAACAACTCAGCGTAGTAACATGATGCTACCCCGAGGCTTCAAATCAGTGGTTCCCAAATTTTTTTCCATCGCGGCACATTATTAATAGTAATTATAAGTCACGGCACACATTGGATAAATATTATTTACTTTTTAAATATAAATGGTTCGGGACCGAGAAGCATAAACTTAGTGTAATCAAATAATTGAGTTCCAGTTTAGGAGTTTTATTAAAAAAAAGTATCTGATAAGTACAGACATTGCTATAAATATGTTATCACTATTTTCTACAACATAATAACGATTATTCGTATTAAAACGACTTACGACCGTCGGAACGCTATGCTATATCGTATTGTTTCAACTCGTACGACACATCGTATTCGGTCGCTGTGCTCGGCATTGCGCCGCGACCGTATTGCAACAACGTACTCGGGTTCGTTTCGCTTACGTTTAAATTACACAATCAACTTTTTTACTCGGGTCTGTAAACGGATATAAACATAACACTGTTCGTCTATGAACGGCTCATACAACGCCGGTTCATTGTTTCCCGTTTCAAGTTTGAACACCGATGTAAAACTATTTTTTACACTCGTGCTCCATGACGTTGTACCGACATTTCCATCGAGAATCTTTGAAAACTATATTGAACTCCACGTTACGGTAACGAACTGCGTAGTAATGCGGCACTGCGACTTTCTCAAATTTCTAGACACAACGACCCGGACGTATTTATCTCGGAATATTATTGGCAGGTTATAAACATTCATCGCGGCTGACACATTGTTGAGTTGCACTCGTGAGATGATGTACCTGCAACAGCTCTTGTGAGACAACTTTCTAAACGTTACGTACTGAGATAAAAGTGCTCGGAGCACTTAGGTTAAAATCAACTTTGATTTCTTTCGATCGAATCCGATTTTAACGCCGAGATAGATTATCTGTTTCCGTTATCGGATGGACCGTAAAATCAATACGATCCGATCTTATACGTGGCAGCGATACGGTGCTATGCGACGAGGACCTGATTTCTGACCGTAGTCTGAGAAATATTTTTCTGAAAGCCGTCCATGAGGTGATTACTTTCTTCCTCCTTCCTCCCTCCCTCATTATATTTTTCTACGCTACACAAAGCGTGCATAAACGGTAATCCTTTTCACCGAGTGCGAAAAATAAAATACACGTAATGTATACACCAGCTACGGTTTACTTGGCGTTTTTGTCAACGTCGGCGCGACGAGAGAAGTGACGCGTTCATGCTTCACATTTGGCTGCATCGATTTCGTCGGCACCTACTAGTTTTTTCGGGAAAAGCGATTTGTTTACGAACACGCGCGTCTACTTTTCAAACAGACTTTTGCCGCGCTCGAAAAACGATTCATATCGATTTTCATCCTGTTCCTACCGCGGTTCCGTTCTCGCACGGTGACGTCACGCCCAAAACGGGGTCGAAAGTTCTTATCGACCGTCGGCTTTACGTTCGTAACGCTTCCGGTGAGCTTTTGCACCGAACCCGTTGCGCGCGACGAACTGCAAGTGCATTTAACGCGATATCACGACGTCGCGTTTTTTTCTGTTAGACTGCCACACCCGCGTTAGATTGCACCGCATTTAGATCGCCGATGACGGATTATGAAAATCACCCAATATCGGTTCAATTGCCTTTTTGCAGTTACAACAATATGTGCTGACCCGAGAACCGCTATATCCGTCGGTGTACCCAAAGGGTGTACTACTCACAGGGGTGGAACTAGGGGAAGGAAGACGGGGTAAATGGTGTTACATTCGTAGTAAATAATCTATTGTTGACTGATGGTGCGATGTTTTTGATTCTTTCACCGATGATGTGTTCAAAACTCGATAACTACGGTTGTACGCTGATTGTTAGAAGAAAATCGTGAGGAAGGCTATTTGATTGTTGGTAGGGTGTAATTTTAAGAAATTTCCCAGTTCCGCCGCTGGCAACAAGTATCCGCCATCGGCATTGTTTTGAAAATGCACGTGTACACGGTACGCGTGCTCTCAAGTCCCGAGCAACTCGGGGAGAAGTATTGAACGTAATTAGTTTTTTTCATTATTCGGTATTAGACACTCGGTCATCCCCCAGACGATTAGTGCATTAGACTACGAAGTGATCGTTGACGGTGGACCGTGTCCTCGCCACCGTATCGTTAATTTCTGCGAACAAAATAGAAACGTACGCACTTCAACGTTTTCGTTTTCAACCCTATACACCACCGCTGCCGCCGTCCAAATGCGTGTAAAAATGTGTACACACGGACACTCGTCGGCGTGGTTCGCCTCCGACAATACTTGGTCGCTGGCCATGTCACGTCATCGGCCGAAACCGAGAGGCTTGTACCGGTAATGAACAATGTCGCCGGGTTGTAACGTGTGCACAGGTCTCCGTCGCGAGTCGTCCACGACCGCGGTGAACGTTGTTTAGTCGTGTTTTGACCGTCGTTCATCTTGCCCGGGCGTGATTTACACGTAATATACACGTTCGTGAAGTTGGCCCACCTAAGTATTTCAATTTTTGTAAAATCTATGCCATTATTTTGCAAGTTATTTGCAAGTATTTGCAAGTCCATTTTTAGAATTTGCAAGTCCAAACTTTCACCGTGGAACCAAAAATTTAAAAGTTGGGCCAACTTCACGTAGCCCACCCATTTTGATAAAAACGGTTTAATAAAAACGTGATACAAAGAATGATGTAATCTTATATTTGAAAGCCCTAAGTAGGGGTGATATGCAGGACCGTATTCAAAGCAGGGCAAGAGGCCATGGGCCAGGGGTGCAATTATAAGAGGCGCGCAAATTTCTATACTAATTATGTAATATTATTCAATACACTTGGGACAACTTGGGTGGGCTAACTTCTTAACATTGAAAGCTCTTACCGGCCGCCCGAGTTACTTGCAAATTCTAAAAATGGATTTGCAAATACTTGCAAATTTAAAGCTATCGTTTGATACAATTTTCAAAGTTCTGGGACAACTTGGGTGGACTAACTTCCTAACATTGAAAGCTCTTACCGGCCGTCCGAATTACTTGCAAATTCTAAAAACAGACTTGCAAATTATTGCTAATCATTAGCTTTCGTTTGATATCAATTTCAAAGGTCTGGGTCAAAATGGGTGGGCTACGTGAAGTTGGCCCAACTTTTAAATTTTTGGTTCCACGGTGAAAGTTTGGACTTGCAAATTCTAAAAATGGACTTGCAAATACTTGCAAATAACTTGCAAAATAATGGCATAGATTTTACAAAAATGTAAATACTTAGGTGGGCCAACTTCACGAACGTGTAATATACACCCGTAGACGCGCGCCGCCGATTGGCATGCGTTCTTGCATTAGATCAGCCATTCGGACGTACGTACATTATGACGTGCACTCGGAAGTTGTTGTGGACAAAACACCGTTTGAATTTTATCACGCACGCGTATATTCGTGTTACGTACACGTTCGGCAAACAGCGATTTCGTAACTGCAGCATTTTTACGCGCGACGTCGACGAGCAAAAAAACGTTTTAAATACGTTCTGACCGTCACATAAATGTAATGATGCAAGCAGAAAGTTGCCGATCGGAAATGTCTAAGTTTTAAAATTCTGACCTTCGGAAATTTCCGATAGAAATTAATAGCGATGACTGGAGCAGAGGACTTGTAGCTCTGAAGGATCACCAATTATGCATTAAAAATACGCAATCAAATTACGAAATATGAATTTTGAAATGAATATTTTTGAACAAAAAATAAAGAATTTTTCTCTACAGTTAATCATTTGAATTACGACAGCCGATAGGTAGGTGTCCCGGTGGCGATATTTTGTACATATTTGTCTATAAAAATAATTAATAACCCGACAGTCGATTTAATCGGCAACTCTCGAATGTCGAGACGTATTTTTATGAAAAACACGAGTCTGGGATAAGTCAATAACCATATTAATATCATGATCAAAATTTAAAATAATTTTAAATTCAACGTTAATTTGATTGCATAAATAAATAAATAATAACGTCGATGAAAAAATATTGATAAAATTATAAATTATTTAAAATATGTATTTAAAAGTATAAAATGTAAGAAATATGCCCTAAAAACCAAAAAACGCAAAATATGCATTTATATGCACAATCAAATTTCAAAACTAGCTTCGTGGAAGCATGAAACGTATTTATTTCGCACTCTGCTATTTTTGTAACTATGCAAAAAAATATGCAAATGTTATAAGTCCAATGCCCTATTGATGACGATGAAAATACGTTACTTGAAGAAGATGAAATATTTAAATTGTTAAAAGATAATTATACTTCAACATCAGATTCTGATTTTAAATTTTCATTAACTCTGTATCTCTGTATTAATTATATTTATTGTTTATATTTTAAAAATAAAATGTTTGAATATTAAATTAATAAAATTTGCATAGTATATTTCTGATGTTATAATAATTTATATATTAATAATATTCATACGACTTATGATTGAAAAATAAGCTCTATTAAAAAATTTAATTAAATTAGTAAATTTTCAGAAATGTAATGATGAAATCAATTAAATATTAAATTTCAGAAATTTTACATCACTACATGAATGTATAAATGCGTTTCGTGTGAACGCGATTATATTTTTGGTCAAAGGGTACCGATTGGTATGTGAACTTTTTTATTTTTTTCCATACAATATTATTTACAATTATCGTAAAGTCTGTGCTTCCGCAGTCGTTGAAACCGACCAATGATTGGCCATAAAACGCGTATGTGTACGTAGACGAGTGAAACGAATTGTAATGCTCAGTACAACTTTAAACTACATCCAAAATCAGCATCGAAGTTGAGTTTCGACGATAAGGGATACATTCATTTTTAACGCCTTTGCCGTGGACAATATAGATTTTGAATTTTGAATTTACAATTATAAAACGTTAATCGTGACGATTTAAAAATACGCAGTCTAAGTTTACGTCGCTAAGCCGATTCGCTCACTAGGTGACGTTTGGCCTTATTGATATTTGGTAAATGGCGGTTACATGTTCGTATTAAAATAATATAGGTCAGTGTTTCTCACTATTTTCCTTATGGTTCGCACCGCTGAGTGTAAACCCGTCGAGTGTTTCCAAGGTGTTCGGGTAAGTTTGTTAAAACAATACAGCACGATCAATGCAGCGTTGAGAACGATATTTGAATCCAGCGGATAAAAAGTATTCAAACCGCTATACTACATCATAGTATAATATTTATATTATTGTTCTTAAATATTTTTTTAAGCAGAACATTTGAACACATAATTGTTCGACGAACATAACCGTATGTCTCTCTAAACGTTAAGGGATTTCTGACAATACCAACAAAACTGCTCGATATTTAACGTAGACACTAAACAATACTCGTACGCATGTCGAAACAGGGATTTTCGTACGTTTTAAGATAAAAAAATAAAAAAAATAAATAAAAAAAAATAACCCCGGCCAGCGAATTCTGTTGGAGAAGAACACGGAACACTTTTTTCCCCGAAAAATGTAACAGACACGCGATATTTTATTATTATTTTTTTTTTTCGTACCCGGGACTTATATTTAGCTATTCGCGTGTTTGGAATTCATTCGTGGAATCGTCGCTTTGGCACGTATATCCACCCCGAAAATTCGCCGCTCGGCTCGAGTTACGGTTAAGTTGGAAAATATGCGTTAACACGCTAAAATACGGGGGAAAAAACTAATAGCGATAGAAGTTTCGTAAAAGTTACCGAACTCCGTTTTGCGCTGCGCAACAAATTGTCTAAAGCAATCGTTCGCAACGAAACGCTGGCCGTGGGCTGTTAAACATTTACACCGACGTCGTGTTACGTATCAAACGATGTAACACAGAGACCCATCGATGTCGAATCAAGCGGTGACGAGTAGGCTACGTTCGAAATGTGCAATTCACATGAACGCGATTTGAACTCAACGGGCCGCGCGTTACGTAATTATAATAATAATAATAATGATGATGATAATAAAAACAATGATAATAATAATAATAATACAGATAATAATTATATGTAAAACAAGCGCGGCGCGCGCGATTACCTAGAAAAAGGGCGAGGACGGTCGCTGCGCCGCGGAAGGGGTCGCGCGTACGTAAACACTATCCTCCTCCCACACCGTTGTCGCTATCCCATCCGATTATAATTATAACCCGCACACCGTATAAACACAGTATGTACATACATATATACCGCTGTGGTCTATACCTATACACCAATAATACCGTGTGGCTTGTATACATATATATATATATGTGTGTGTATTTATGTGTATATATAAGTATACCGCGTATACCTCGAAACCGATATCGGCATCGCGCCGTTATTATAACTGTTATTAAAAATAAAAACATTTAAAAACGCGATTTAACGATTACGATTATTATTATTATAATCGTTTTATAATAATAATATTCTTCGCGCACATTTTCCATCTCCGCGCAGACCATATATTTATAATATTACGCACGACCCCGCGTTGTCGTCGTCGTCTCCGCGGTTCGTTTTTTTTTTCCTACGTACACACTTCACAACGTGCACGTGTATAAATGGATTTCCCACGACACAGCCGCCGCAATGGCTGTTGCAGCGGCCCTTTGGGTCGAGATGGAAACGAAAAACAAACCCAAACAAACGCGCACAGGTGCATAATACGCGATCCACTAAACAGTATTTTTTTCGCGTCGCGCGCGTCCCCGTTTGCATGGATCGGAACACTACTTAAAAAAATATATTAATTTATATTTATATATATATACGCTCATGCGCAATGTGCATAACTTACGTGTTGTCGTCGCCGCCGTTTTCCGCGCGCTAATGTACGAAAACCGGTCGCATGTTTCGTGTACTTCAATTTTTTTTTTTTTTTCTTCGCGTCCGAACAACGCGAAAGGTCGTAAATCGTCGACCTAGTATTTTTTTATTTTTTTTTTTTTTAATGATCACGTGCACATATACGTGGCCGTTTTTGTGTATACTCATATTATTCTAAAACGCGCGGTGTTCATGTGACTATTGCTTTTGGTTTTTATATCTTTTTTGTTTTATAATATTTATTAATTTTTTGATTTGTTTACACTACGTTACGCGCTTGTGCGTGTTGCGATATTATGCGATTCTCGACGAACCTAGTCGGGTATCTGCTTCGTAAGGACTCTGATCGGGACCCACACTCGAATACGCGCGTACCGAGCAACACGGATACAATATTGTAGACGAATTAATCGACGAAAAACATATTTTTGTAAGAGGAGCAAACAAGCTGTAGCGGTGGAATATACATAACATAGGACGTCCACAAATGTACGGCTAAATGCGAACCACCAAATTAACTGCACGCGATGAACCTTAAGTACAGTCGAGAATACGATCCGGACAAAGCGTACAAGCAGGGCGGGGGTAGCGATTTCAAAGGACTTTCGTACAGTCAAACGCGTCGGATTTAACGGCGGCGCGCTTGGCAGCTTCGGGTGGCCAAGGGAACGGAAGGGATTTAATATGATAGCCCCCGTTTTTACGAGCTTTTCGTGCGAGCGCGTACGCACAGGGTGCCCGTTCTCGCGGTGCGTTTCCTGCGCGCCCGCCACGACGCGCACCGGCTGCCGTCGAGCGCACCCGCGCGCACACCCCGTGCGCGGTGCTTTATGATGCACACGCGGACGCGCACTGAACGCGACGGGGGTAGTTTCGCGCCGTGCTTTAGACGACGGACGTGACTAATGTAACGTATAAAACAACGTGTACGCATAATGTAATGGGAAACTGACCGGCGGAGAGAAATCAATTTTCCACCCGATCGGGCGCGCTGCTAGAGATTTAAGGGGTGCTGCTATTTATGTTACACAAGTGACGGGAATAACGATAATAAGGATACGCGCATTCATGTACGTACGTGATATCGGGTAAGATCCGTAGACGAGCGGAGAAAAAGTAAAGGCCGCGCGAAATCGATGAGATTCGTCGCGGTCCGTCGGTCACTGCAGCGGTACAGCACATGTTCGCTCGGGACGGTCACCATCGGGCTTCGCCAGTTTTTCGTTCGGCCGGAGGATTATACTCCGGAAGCCGAGACGATTTGTTTTTTCTTTTTTCACATTTATATATATATATATATATGGCATTGGATCTTATGCGCAGGAAACGACGCGCGTTCAATAAACAAGCAAACATTTATTATAACGATATCGTCCAATATTATACTGGGATTTGGTATTTTTTTTGCACCCGAATCGTATCTTTTTATGAGCATCGTATACGCCACACATTGTCCTCGCGCGAAAATCGTTTTTATATAAATCAATACGCGGAATGTTATCGTTTTTATTATTGTTATTTATTTTTTTTTCAATTTCCGCTGTTACGATTTTGTCTATTATGCACTCTAGGTGAACTCGGAACGTGAAAGTTTTCCCTTTCCTCTCGTCGGATTGAAAATCCTCGAAAAACCCGTCCCCTCGATAAGCGAATATTATTTTTTCCGAATACGCGCAGCTGTTACTCAATACTACGCATAATGTTTATTGCCATGCGTATCGACCATTACTCGTGTAAGAAATCAAAATTATTGAAATCCTGTGTGTTCAAAATCTCTATTGATTCGCAAAACCGTTTGCTCATTGGCTATCATAGTAAATTTTATAAGAACGCACCAAAACGAACATATTTCTCTTGGCAACTTGTACCATCTCCAACAACTACGTATTATAATAATTACTATAATTACAAGGTATAGATGTGTGTAAAAGGTATATTAGATGATTTTTTTTTTCTACAAATAAAACATAAATATAACATAAAGATATTAGTATATTGTATATAAAATAAAATAGAAATATTTTTGTTGGGTTCCGTGGGAAACGCCTCTTCGTGGTGGCCCCTGGATAGTTATAAACGGTTTCAGAGCGATAATTTAAGTATCAAAAAAGTATAATGGGTAAAAACTAGAATTTTCGATATTGGCGAAGACGGATTTTTGTCGGTGGAAACGAATGACTTTCGCGTCTCTGTTAAACTATCTACATATATACATATAAAAGTTGGTGAGGTCCTTTATAAGTTATCGTTTGAACCAAAGTATGTTGTATTGACAGAATGGATGTGTAATTTTTGTAACACTTTTCTGATTATATAATTCGTTATCACGGTTGTACACGCACGTTACACAATTATTGTAACACGTAGTTTTTCAGGGAAAAATTCAAAACATGATCCTAGCCATTGGTGTAAATAATCAGAGGGTCAGTGAGTGCATTCAATACGGTACCCCAACCCTTTCTAAATGATCCATAAAACCACGCTGACAATTAATCGTGGTGCAGTGTCCACCGTGTCGGCTGAGGAAATAATTAATGTGTCTAGACGATAACCTAGAAAATTAACGACGTTGTTTCCGATCCGTCGTCGTCGTCGTCGTCATCGACGTCATTATATTGTTGCTGGAAAAAAAGAAAAAGAAACGTTATCGATTTACATACAGCACGCATTGATTAGTTTTCGATCTGAAACAGCGTTGTGGTCACTGGTACAAGATCTATGAAACATATTGGTGCGGTGTTGTCGAACATCGTGTACGTGTTGCGTACGCTGCGATGTGTAGTACATATGATCCGGCGCAGTCCGGTCAAACGGCTTTCGATGGCACGGCAGTGGAGAAGAAGACGAAGAGAAAAAAACGTCGTCGCGCCGCGAAGGGAGGGCCGAAAAAAACCGTGTTCGGTACACGCGTGACTAGATTCGATTAGGCTACATCGCGGCGCGTAGGATATTGTAACGGGGTGTACGTTGTCTTGATTTTAATTTGGTTTGGTTTATTTATTGTTTTTATTTCATCACGTGAAACTGACACGCGGTGCGCGTTCTACGCGTGACGTTTTACTTTTCGCCGCTCCGCTGGAACCGTAGCTGCGGTGCGGCGCACAGGTTTTACCGGGTGTACGTTTCACGATTAACGTTTTCGTCGGACTGATCGTCTAAGCGCGCACTGCAATGCCGCACGGCGTTATGGGCGGTTACGTGTTACGCGGCCCCGTGCCCGTTTCGCAGCACGCGATGTGTGCGCCAGCAGTAAAAGTCAAAGTTTCCAATAAAGAAAACACACATGCTCGCGCCGTATCGAAATCGAAAACATTGTTCTAACGGTTTGATTTTTGCGCAGGTTACGAATGACTAAAAATCGGTATTTAATCCCGATTTCGGAGACGTTGGACTGTCGCTGTTGCAGTCGGTTGACGTTTAGCGATTCTCGTCGAGTTTTGTTACAATCGATAGCCGACGTTTTAGCGAATTAACAAGCGCGCTCTCGCGGTTGACGGAGACTCGTGGGTTTCACCTGCGGTAGAACTTATACAGACAAGTTCGCACCGCGTTACGCGATACGTCTTCTACGTTTACACAGGTTCGACAAAATGCAAATCGCATCATCGCGTGTCCCGCGCGATCCATTCGGTATGAACAGGTTGCGATTGTCTACGCATATTCACCATGTTTTCGTTCGTGGCGAATGCGCACAGTTCGAGTGCGTGCGTACACATAATATGACCGACATCGTCATTTCCGACGGACTTCACGGCGTTTTCGCGAGGTTTTCATCTCGACACGGAGATCAAAGTCCGTTTAAAAGATCCAATATTGATCTTCCGCGGGGGGATGTTCTACTAACGGTTTAGCGTACAAACGCCGTCCTCCGTCGGCCACGAACGTCGACTGTGCGATTCCGGAGTCGGACACTACTAGTCGAAACTCGGGTAGACGATTACCGCTATTTTCTCCAGCACCTAATCGACACTACCGCTGTTCTCGTGATTAATTTCGACCGTACGGAGCACTGCAGCAGCGAGAGAGTTCAACAACTATAACTGCGCCGTGGACGGATCAACGCGTTTTTCCCACCGTTCCGAGTGGTGATGGTGGTGGTGGTCACCTTTACACCTACACGATCGTCGGTGTACCGTACGAAAATAAATAATTATTTAATAAAAACGGGCGGAGCCGGTGGTGCGAACGCGCGTGTTCGATATTTATGTGTCGATCGAGAGGAGTGTTGTCGGAATGTGTGCGTGCGTGCACCGTGGTCGTTGGATCACGCGTTTCGCTCTTGGCCGCCGCACTCGTGGGGAAACGATTCGACGGCGGCAGGCACGTTATGTTTTCGCCGTTCGATCGAAACGGAAAACCGCGGAAAACATCGTGTTTCACCCGCAGCGAAAAATTAAATCGACGCCAACGTGCCAATAATAACAACGTTGTAAATCTAACCTTTGGGAGACTATCCCGTGCGCGCGCTTTGCTCACCCGAAGTCTTTGAACATTTTAATTTGCCTCGTTGCATCGGTTATTTTTTTCCCGGGCATTGTTGCGGACCACGACGTTCGTCTAGCGAAATGTACTCGTATTTATAAACCCACAAGCGTAAATAATGCGCGCACGACCTCCGCAGTCAAGGCGTGGTGGAAGAGCGTCGCGTACGTTACTGTAACACCACGGCGACGACTGCGGCCGTAATATGCGTATTACGTATTTACGTACAAATGCGAACGGGCCGCTGAACAGATCGGCCGAGACGAATAATCGCGTAAAAGCGGTTTACATAACAGAGAATAAAAAAAAAAAAATACAAACAGAAACGGTCAGGAATTATTGATAAGAGGAGAAAAAAAACAAGACTTTTAATCACGAATATGAAACATTTTATTACGCTTTTACACTCCGCGTCCGCCTGGGACGTTTCAATATGTTATGTGACGTCGACCGCTATGGTTTATCGTTTCCTCTGGTGGTGTGAAAAAAAGTAGAATAAAATAAATCTAAAACAATTATCGGACGACGATTTATCATGTGTGTGCGACGTGTAAAGCTACTGGGAGTGCTTTAATTGCATTCGAAATCCTTTCGCAAACGAAAACGTTCGCGCTTGATGCGGTGGTACCAATTATGTTTACAGTAAAAATATAGAAAGCTTTGCGTTTGCCCCCGTCCCACAAACAACCAACGCCTGAACCCATTGCTGGATCACTTGTTTAATGCCATAAATGTTTCGATAAACTAAAACAAAATAAAATAGCTTAGCCTTCAGTAACGACCCGAGTGATCGAGATGTGCACTGCGAATCGTACACTTGTTGAGGGAAAAAAATCGAATTCATAAAATTATCAAACATTCAATTCCTTTTCACCGATAACAGCCAATGTCCACCAGGTTACCGGGCGTCAGCGAGTATCAGGTGTAATACATTTGAAACGTACGGAATGCGTTCAATACTCGAAAATCTATATTTGTTTTCTTCTCGACAAAATCGTTTTCTCAGCCATGTAAATGGATTGAAATAATCGCTTCGAAATCTCAGAAATCTCGAAGACTTGGCCTAAGACCCAAGTGTCAACATCGCGTATAGTTTATTAACACGGGACACGTTTCCTGTGGTCCGGGGGCAACCGTAAAAACGTATGTACCGTCGTTGTTCCAAAAATATTCATGGTTTTTGGTATTTCTTTTCTTTTTTTTTTTTTTGTTCACTCTTGTGTTTTACGTTCACTATCTATGCTCATCGGATGTACGGATAATATCTCGCTGTGCGACATGCTGCAGTGGTAGTGTAACCGAGGGGATGTTCTGGTGTCTAGACACCCCCCTCGAGCACACAGTGGTTGAGTGCACGCAGGACGGTTGTAAATGTATACACCCGTACTCGAGTGCGCGATAATTTATTTAATTGTGTTCGGTCAAATCGTAACGATTGCGTCCGATCTGTACGTATCAACCGTACCAAGAGAATAACGTTCAGTTGCAGATCGTGCACCGGGCCGCAATAATCATCGAAAGTCGACGGACATATCACGTGACCTGGTGAGTCGAAGATTTTGAAATAATGGAACCGTTAGTAAGAAAAAAAAAAAAACGATAGAAAAAATTAAGAAAAGCAATCGAATGACCTGCGGGGTCGCACGGATAGTACACCGCACATGGTACCTATACGTTTATATACGTATATACTCGTATGATATAATTAATAGTGATCTCTTCTCGACGACATTTATTACGCTGTCTACCAGACGTGTACCCGTGTGTACACGCGTGAATTCCGTCCGCGCAAGCGTGTATTATACGCTTATAATATATTCGTTTTCCGTGTATAAACCACACGGTTTCGGTACCGTTTCCAAAAAAAAAAAAAAAATAATAATAATAATAATAATAATAAATAAAAAAAAACCTTACTCCCATATAAACCCCGTGGATGGGTACCTATGTCGTCGTCGTCGTCGCATCGAGTAATTTATATTCGATCGATATACGACGTATTATGTACGCGCATTCTTCGGGCGCGCGTACGGTTTCATTAAATTTAAACAAACTGGTATTTTTTTTCTTTTACACACACTCGTGGTACACGTTACACACTTGTGTATTTGTTTTACATATTATACACGCCTTTTGTGTACACTCGTGAGAGCGTTCGTGTGTGTGTGCACTCGAATGGCCAGCTAAACGCGGTTACATACATTTTGTTATTTTCCCGTCGTCGTCGCGTTCGTTGAAAAATAATTATTTCGTTACACGCATTAATATTGTGTTATCCCGGACAGCTTTATCGTCTGGTCCCCGTACGCGTACCCGAGTGTTTTTTATTGAAAAAAAAAAAATTTTCTCCACACACTCCGCGTAGGTTATGTCAACGTCTTCCTCCCTCTCCGCCGCCTTCGTTTAGCTCCTTACGTTTCGATTTCCGCGATGCTCGTGCGATCTCTCGTACCCCCTCCAACTCACCCCCTCGGATAGTTCAGCGTGTTACGGCACAGGAGCGTACGCGAGCGAAATCCTCCCCCCCCCCCCCAAAAAAAAAAAACTAATACGAGTACGTACACGTAGCCGAACTGCAGCGTAACGGTGTTTCGTAATGCAAATACAGTGACGGCAATACGTCCGCGCGAATACAACGTATTATTAAAATATGACGCATACGCGCTGAATTGTTCGTACCGAAATTCTTCATCCGAAACGCCATCGCATACGCATATGCGTAAGCACGTATTGTATACGCGTGCGGTTCGACTCGAACCATCCGCAACTGCACTGCGGACGACAACGAAATCCTTTGGAGGACCGTGATTTGTTAACGCATACACTGTGCACTGCATCATTGCATCAACAGCGGTAAGAATCGTGTCGTAGTGAACACAGCGTATAACGCGTACCCGGTCCGCGCGTCAATCACGATAGATCGCGACTGAACGTTTACGCGGGCGTTGCGGCATTTGTGGAAATCGCGCCGAAACCGGCTAGTTCGCGACAACTGGCTCTCTGCAGAGCCCAATCGACGCGTACGAAACGCGATCGAAATCGTGTTAACATCGCGCACTATCCGAACGTGATAATATTAAATCGCATTAGCGCGAGTAAAACAATTAAGGTACGTCCACGCCGACGCCGTCGTCTGTGTATTGCTTACCATCGACGACGGGTCCTACGTGTTGTTTTGCGTTGTTCACGTCGTCATATTCGCTGACGATTACGTCGAGAAGATCAATAATTCCACGTGTAACGCGATGCATAACACAGTTACACCAACGAGACGGCTGAAGACGAACGGGAAACCGTCAACATGTTTGGTCGTACGATAATCAATCTTTACCGCATCGTATTTTATTCGTCATACAACCAATTGAATCGCTTAACATTCCGTGAGGTATTCGTATTCATTTGATTTACGGTTCGTTTTTTATTTTTTTCATTTTATTTTTGCGTTTTCTCGTAGCACCGTTGACGTGGGCTTTGTGCGAATATCACGTTCGAAAGAACAGTTCGTGTCTGACCACGGGATTGCGGAAAACCAAATATATCGTTCGGATATACTCATCAATCTGTACGGCTGTCGGACGGGATGGCATATTGTACGCTTTTTACGTATTACTCCGTACCCGCGTAGCGAACCGGGTACAAACGCCGATAGGATTTGTTTCTTTTCCCTCGCGAACGTATTGTTTCGACTTTCGGCTCTTGTCGAATATTTTTTCTGTTCATTTCCAAAGCAACGCGCTCGCGGGATTTCAACCGATCAATTTCGTCGAGTATTCTCGATAAATCTGGTGTATAGTTTTCCAACGGCGCATGTTTCATAGCGATTCCGTGGAAACCCGAAAACATGCACGACGCGGTTTTTTATGTGATCGGCTAAAAACTTAGACGAGGGGAAATAAAACAACCATCGTCGGCGCTCTCAGAGTTATATACTCGTCCGAAAACAGTTTTTAATGTATTTTTTTTTTCCTCTTTGTTCTTAATTTACTACTACGAGTTCGGTATTTAATGAGAACGGTTCGGCAGTCGTTCGAAATTACGATACACGTCGTTTTCGCCCATAGAAAGACGACGCATAGCATCTATTGTGCTAAAAAAGTATTTGTGTAGATAATGATTGTTTACGCTTGAATGTCCAGATTTTAAATTTCATATTCATACGTGTTCGACAAGAATATTGAAAAATAGAAGAGCCTAATGATTGCAAAAAATTATTTGAATAAATGGCTCGAGTTCAGTAAGGCAATGCCACTTAACTGATATTAATACAATAGTATGATATTGATAAGACAAATAAGGTTTGAACAAAGCGGTAATTATCAAATTAAGTTAAGTAAATTGGATAGAAATATATTTCTATCTGACATATATTTTATAAGAAAATATCGAAACAACCGTGAAAATGAACAAGACAGCTAGACAACAGTTATTCCGCATAAACCACGTGAAACTATACTTTTATCTTAAGCCAAAAATATGTGTACATTCTAAAATCTATGTCTGTAGTTGAAATTTACTCGATTTGGCAGAACATTTAATCCTAGGTACGTTTTACGTGTTGAAACGACAGCTAAATAATATATAATACATATATATTACGGAACAGCTGTACCCGTAAGTGTCCACATAATATTATTATTATAACACATAACTAAATGTATACTATAGGTTATCGATCAGGAAATCCTAAAATTAAAATAAGTGCAGATAATATAGCTTAAACGATCCGAAATTGTATAGGCACCGACAAATGAAGTTGTGACGTTTGCATTTTGAATTTTGTATTTTTTTATCCTTCCTATTGGCTCTAAGCATATGATTCTGCGAGAACTATCTGCACCAAAAACGCCCTCCGATCATCTCTGCACTCTGTCAATAATTTTTTTTCATCAGTCTCCGTTCGACTTGGCCTACTTAATTCTCATTCAATGTGTCAAATCTATCAAATATGTGCAGTACGTTTAATGTATCATCGCTAAAAAACTAACGTATACGGTTTCGTTATGGGGATTTTTCAAGACACAAAATTCGCGGTGAACACTATTACTTTATTATTTTAATAAAATTTTCTCAACAATCAAAAATATTGAAATATATTATAACAATATTACCGTTTGTGATAAAATACGAATTTTTATTTCTCGGAGATTGTTTTTACTATTTGATTTTTCGGTACCCGTTTTGATGCATCGTATTATTGAACTTCGTTAATATTCTTCAACGATCAAAACAATACGTCCGTGGATGTTTTGGTTGGAAATATTTAAATCTATAACTGTGAATTTATACGGAAACATGAACGTCTTCGTTTATTACGTAACGATATCATATAAATACGAAATGATATTTTATACGACGTAGTTGACGATTACCTTTGTTGATTGCATTACCTTAACGTAGGCAGATTAGATTAACACGCGAACAAGCGATAAATGTGTACTCGTATAGCAAGCGATATACAGTATCTGACAGTGTCGTGTTCGTGTTATGATTGTGTACATGAGCGCACGGTCCAAATATGATAACAATGTTTTGATGCGTAACACAAACGAGCATTAAACACCGTATTGTACGCAAGTCATTGGGCCAATCTAGTGTCCTACGAACAGTACTGGCTTTGTGATTTTCAAACAAACGTCATCGCAGTGCGCCCTTTTATGAATCACATTACTTGAAAACGCGATCTACACGGTATCAACGTGAGATTTAGGCACAAAACACGACGGCTGGCTTAGCCCTTTGTGTGAACTTTACCGTAAAACATCAAGTTTCGGTTTCCCCTCGCAATGTAGCAACATCTTGAATACGATTTGAAGAAAAAAAAAAAACTGTCGTTTCGAAACATATATTCATGCACGATTTTTCGAACGATCGTCCACGGCAAACAAAACAGTACATCTTAAGCGGAATCATAATTTTAAGAACATTTTAGAATTCTAACAAGGCCAAGTCCGGACGTGATTGAATGTTCGCTTCGTAATGGTCACGATATAAATAATAGAGAAATACTCGTAATATTGCGTAAATGCGCACGACGACATACCGGTTGTAGGAACATTTTTAAATGCGAAGTTTCATTTTAATTTTCTTTTTCTCCATCAAAAACCTAATGACCCCCTGCGTCGGTTCGGACAGCCCTCGTTGCACGCGACCGGATTGAATGAAACTCGCGTGTCTATGGTCTCGGATTCACGCGTACACAACACTACGCAGACGTTTTTCGCTCGAGGAATTGTTTTCCTTCGCACTCTCGTCTCGGACACAGCAACTAGTCACGCGTACACGCGTATCGAACTCCGAAGCCCTGGCCGCGTGCGACGGTTTGCTACAAATTTTTTTCGGACGTCGAAATGATCGAAAAACCTGTTTGTTACACACGTGCAAAGCGTGCCCGTGGACACGGTGAACACAACGCGCAGTGCACTCCACGTCGACGAATAAAAACGTTTTCGTCAAAAACGTACCTGTACACGCGTCGCGTACGCGGAACGGAGACCGTCTCCTAATTGGGATGGATATCCGTGCAGGACGAACACGTACGCAGGTACGGGCGCGTGTGATCCGCTGGCTACGCGATGTCTAGCCGTACCGGCCCAAAGCGCTTGCGGTGCGCACAGACCGTCGCTGCAGGTACGGAGGGCGCGTCCGCGTTCGGGGTCGCATCCAGTTTTTTGTTCCTATTTTTATTATTATTTTTTGTTTTTTAACTTACGTAACAATAATAATTGCTGTGCGCACGAATAACGACCGAACGCATTGCATCGTAGTGTCGCGCGTGGTCCGAGGACCCATTAACGACGTGGAAATGTGCGTGGAATAAGGAGGTAAAGAATAAAAATAAAAACCATAATATTTTATACGTTGTTCGGGACAATCTCTGGGAACTCCTCCCGGGAACAAGTGCGCTCGTATTATCCATTGTACGCGAACGTATACCTGGTTTACCTACGCCCAGCGTTCTACGTAATACAATTGGGATAAACGACGGTTTAACGTTTTTTTTTTTTTCTATTTACGTTCGGCGTACTGCTTATGCCGGAAAAACAGTAAACGCCGTACGGTTGATTATTATTGTGTTTTTTTTAATTTTCTCTCGCGAGCACGATTGGCCCGCCGCTGAAGTCGTACCAAACGACCGATATTATTATGCTCGCGGGCCGAGAATGAACGGCGAACCGTGTTCACTATGAATTCCATTCGATTTCGAAACCGGATCGCTGAAGCGTCTTAAAAGACCGATCCGGAACAGAAATATTTGTCAACCGTTTGCGTTGATATTTTGCTTCTTGCGTTTATTTAAAGTTGGGCTAACTCGGTTTTAGCAATGCAGTACGTATAAAGTTACATTTCGGTCCAGTTACAAATAACTTAAAAAAATATGAAACCACATACTTAGCAGCAGTAGTGTTGTTCGTATTAATAGAGTAACTTGACTGAATAAAAGCTACTCTTTGTATGGTGCAGTAGTATATTTATAAAAAAGTACAGTACAGATTCTTACTTGAAACAGATTCCTTCGATACTTCGTTATTTTAACATTAATGTGCATGATTTAAGCAGTAAATATAATGCACGAGAACAGTAACTTGAAGTGTACACTAAAACAATAAAATGAGCATTACGAAAGCCATCAATAGATTTGTACGCGGAAAAACCTTAAAAAAAAATATCAACTGATACGAGTTATGATTTTGAAAAAAATTAGGAAGCCGCATTCGGCGAAAAGTTTACAAAATTATCAGAAACCGCCGAATAATGAAATATTACGGTAAACATTTCAATATTGCCCGACTGAAAACTTTGCTGTACGCAATAACAGTATAATGTTCGACACCGCCTGTGGACGATTTCGGCGAAAAACCAAGTTGCAAGTTTTCTCGAAGACCTGACAAAACATATTTTTTTTTATTCATACGGTATATACAATCTGTTCCTCTAGGAACAATAAGAATATGCGATAATAGAAAAATATAGATACATGATTATTCGATGAGAGAAGTCACCCAGTGGTAACACTACCCTTACTTTGATATATATATATATATATATTAATGCGTATTGTTTACTTTAGATTAATCTGACAAAATATCATGCACAATAAATGCGCGTTACGATTACGTGTTGCGCACAATGCGCGCCTCGCACGTACTTTACATTATTATTAACGAAACGGAGCGATGACAATAATAATAATAATGATGATGATAATAACAATAATAACGATAATAACATTAACGACGCAAGCGACGAGTGTAACCTTATAACCGTGTGCGAGTGTACACGGTTTCGGGCCATTGTGCGCGACACCGGAAAATCTTGCGGAAACGTCGCGAACATGTGGGCCCGACGTCCGTGTTCACTCGTTTAATACGTGCACGCGTGTCGTAACGTCGTTGTTCGGTAACCGTCTTACCGCTATTGTACACTCGTGGGCATGGGTACGGCGAAACGGATGTGAGATTTCGGAAAACGGTCGACACGCGGCGGCGGGTCCGTTTCCCACACACACACGTCCCGCCGGTAATCTCGGAAGTCCGTCGTTGCACGTCGGAAGCAGCGTACGACGCGCCGAAGACGAGCCCGCAGAAATAAATCGTCGAACGGCCTACGAACATTCGGTGTCGGATCACACGAGGCCCCGGGTTGCGAATACCGATTGAAGGCCACGGTGAAAAAAGGAAAAAGTAACGGGTTTTTTTTTCTTCTTCGTTTTCGCGAACCGATCTCGATTACGCGTCTTGACATTTCGGTAATTTTCATCGTTATCGAATTTCGTTCGACCGTTAAGAGTTGCTGAATTAAACACAACGAATAAGTAATAATATATATAATAAAAAAAAGATCACGTCAAGCAAAAAAAACGAAACAATTTCAATTTTAGATTTTGGATTCAGAAGCTCGTCGGACCACAGTGCACTGCACCCTCACTAAATCCTGAGCTTCGAATATATTCGCGTGAACAACACACGAGTCCGATGGTGGACGGTACGGTTGCCGTTTTACAGTTAAGATTTGTATTCCTTAATTGTATTTCGATCTTACAAAACGGTCCTAAATCTTAAGTCGCCCGCACTAGAGTTGATAAGCGATAATCGATCGATCCACCCTGGCTTCCCCGCGAGCGTCAGCGTCTGTTTGAGCGAATTGCCTTTTTGCCCGCATAACAAAAACGCGTTGGCCGAGTTGGCTCGAACAGACTTGTAGGAAAAAAAGAAAAAGAAAACCAGTACGTTATTCAACTTTTTTTATATGTATTTCAATTCATGATTTTTAACCGCCCTGAAAAATTATACTCCTCGTAACAATATTTTTGACGGAAAAAGAAACATCGGGTTTTTAAATGTTACCGTGGAACTCGGCGCAATGACAAAAATCCGTTACAACGAGAGGAAAATGTGCTGTCCAAACGTATAATCAAGCTAACCGATCGATGACGGTACGTATTGCATTTATATTATTGTTGGTCATATTAATTATAATTACTCGGTCCTTCGTAAATATACCGTCCACGACGCCCACCCGTACGCTCCTGTACAACTGGTTTACGCGTGCGCGGTCCGATGTACCATAAATGTCGCGGACTTTGGACCGCACGTCGAGTACCGGTTGTGCGAGGACGTATCACCGGCCATTTTAAATAGTAAAAAAAAAAAAAAATCCGCGAAAACATCTGACACGGCGTTAAGAACGGTTTTAGAGCAAAAGCACTTGTTACGAAATTTATAGAGAACAATATTTCAAAACGGACTCTCGTCGGTGTTCTTTGAAGTATTAACTGCGATTAAAGGTACCTAGACGCGCGATCGGTTTACCGTATTGATTTTCGAGCGATGTAAAGAAAAAACGACGGACCGTTTGTAATAACGACGGAGAAAAAAATGCATACCTATCTCGTGTGAAACGGACTACGATATCCGCATGTAATTCGGAACCACGTTCTGGGTGTGATCGTGATTATACTCCAAGCCTGGAGTTCGGTCGGTCGGTTAGGTCCTATAGGTTTGACCGGTTGTACGTGTCGTACATATTATGTAATGTGAACACATTTATTTACGCATAATCTTACAACGTACGTTTCGTCCCTAACATGGAATTAGACTGTGGAACTCGTTGTGGGACGTTAAGAATCGTAGTAAGTACTTGTTGCTAAAATCAAAAATTGTAAAACGTCTAGCAGGCGAGACCGGGTAGTTCAATTATATTCAGCGATCATATAAATACCATTTAACGTCGGAATTCACGTGTCACGGTGTCAAATCCGAAATAAAAACGTAATACCTTACCTATCTTAATTCTGCACGAATAATATTTTGTGAAAAAATTTAATTTAAAAAAAAAAAAAACTTAACACGCAATCACTTATTTTATCATAACAAAAACGGATTTATGCTTTGGACGATCACATATTTCACGTGCCACGTGTACTAATAACTCTAGTCAAGATCGTTGACACAGCGATTGTTGACGAAAACTCAATCGCGTTCATGTAAATCAAGCTGTGTCCGTCCATGACATTTTTTAAGCCGAACGAACGAAACGTTACGAAACGTTGCGCAACGTTCGAACTAAATTTTAGATCAAAGATAACGGTTTATTATTGTGATGGATAATGAATTATACAAAATTTGGTCTGTAATATCGAGCGAAAAAATGATACTACAAATTATACGACGCACGTATATCATTATCTGTGATATGCCGATGGTAAAAGAAGTTTTTTAATTTTATTTTCACCCGCCTACACGCTCCCGATTAACCAGCTGTACGATGTATTATTACTGTGCACACGCCTATTGCACGCGTATTGCGCTGCGTCGTATAAATTATACACATCGCGTACGAATGCGATTTATTAATTATGAACGATATATCTCGTAACGTGTAATTTAAATTTTAGTGGTGCACTGGCCGTTCGCTGTTTGTAGCTCGGTTGTCCTTTAGCAGCGGATTTTGTTACGCATTTTTCTTACGCGTTGGCGAAAATCCCTGTACGCGATCCGATGTTTTCACATCTACCATACGTTAATTATTAGAAAATCGTTTAAAACGCTTGCGAAAATCGAAATTTGACGGCGACAACGTCGCAACGGCAACTGTGAAACAGTTTAAACGAGATGAAAAAAAATCAAATAAACGTATACAAATAAATGTTCAGATTATAAAAGACATTGCGGTAAGGGGGTGAAATAATAATGATAAAATGATCATCTGTGCGAATAAGAACCGAATTATTGAAATTTAAGTCAAGAACCCGATGTCCAAATATCTTGTACACATCAACAACCATATTTCTCAGTGGTTAATATTTTAAGGTACTTCCGGTATCATCGTGCGAAATAATCTGTTACGGTACTGGAATTACACCAGGTGAAACGATAAGTATCCGCCGTAACGTTACTTCGACGATTCTCCAAACACATAACATTCCAGAGCGCAGTGTATTTGTATGTTCCGAGTCCATTTTATTTGACCGGAATATCCCAAACACCGGACTGGTCGACACAACGGTTAATATTGTCATCGTTTACCGTGCTCATTATTTTTCCAACAACCTACGTGTGCGTTTTCTCGCTACGTGCCGTACGGTCGTCGTGTACGAACACATCGCGTGAGACTGACCACCTGGTAGGTACCGTATGTAAAAACGGACTCGGAACGTGCATACAGGGTGAACGATGACGATTTTACTCAACGCCGGCGAGCCAGATGTTTGGAATCTCCCTGTAAAAAACGAATTCGTATCAATACACTGTACCTTCTAGAACCTACCGAAAACGTCATAACATTCGGCACTTGCGAACCGCACTTTCTCCAAAAAGGATTTTCTACCAATAGACCCTGGTCCAAACGGTTAGTGGTCGGAACGTCCGTCCGTCGCTTACGGTCTTAAATCGTATTCGTTCGAACGGCAATCGTTGAAATACAAGCGCTCTCGTCGATATCCACTCGGCCGAACACGGTTCTCCAGATCAGCCCCTCCTCCCCCCTCCCACCCGACACCGGATTAACGTTTATCCGCTCGGACCACGCGACAACGACTACGGGTACCACACCGTCCGGCGCGCGCGTGACCCGTTGCGTGACCCGTCGCAGCGTCCGCGCGCGCGACGACGAACCGTTTGCGATATCGCAGGAGTTACCGGTAGAACGTAAACGTGTTGTTGTGCGCGATCGATCGTGCGCTGCTATCCGCGCGACGTACACAGCGAATTATTTTTTGCCCTTCACAGGCGTCGCAGTGGAAACTCCACTCGCACACGCAATTAAGTAAATCTCTTGTTTCGCGTCGAAGAGCGTGCGAATGCAGTTTTCATCCTTATTATTATTGATTTTTTTTTCTCTCTCTCGTCTCGTCGAAACGTATTCGCGAGGAATTTCGCGTTACGCGCGCGCCGCGAGGGACAGTGGGACAGAAAGAGAGGAACAATGAGAGGGAGATGAAATAATGACTACCGGTTGATCGACACGGAAGGCCATATGTGCGCGCGAGTGTACGTGAACGTAGTTGTGCCGTACCTGTACATAGTGTCTATTCCGGTGTACCTGCGTGCGGCGGCGACTACTGTCGACCGGCTGTAATTAGGCGTTTAGGCGGGGCTAGCGCCGAGCCAATGATACGCGACACGCGCGGCGGTACGGACGACCGCTGTTACTGCGGTGGCGGCGGCGGCGGCGGCGGCGACGACGACGACCGGCTTTCGTGCGTTGTGGAGAGCTGCGGTCGCAGCCGAAGGGAAAAGAACCGAGAAGAAAACGCAGCAGGTATTGATAAGAAATGACATCCGGAGGTATGAGTTTTCCGAACATTCGGGTTTAAATATTTTTTTTGTTTTACCGTAAACTAATGCACATTATTCCGTCGTAACGAACTGAGCGGTATACAATCAAATTTATTATAATCCGGAAACCAGTCGTTGAAAAGCAAAACCGAGTTTGGACAACTCACGAAATCCTAATACGTCCGCTACGCTAGCAGGTGCGTGCGCGCGCAAAGGACGATTTGTTTTTTTCGACGCACGCCGTACAGGTATACCTACCGACGCCGCGCGACCGTGGCACCTGCAGCAAAAACAAAAAAAACGCACTAGCTTGTGTAAAATATTAAATAACTGTTTTTATTTTCATCCGTGCTACCATGAGTAAAAAATTAAAAAAATTAAATCGGTTTCACTTACTGACAGCGTCGGAGCTATAAAAGCATTTCGACTCTTATTGTTTATAATTTTTTCGAACAGGACGGACTGTTTTGCAAAAGTCTGTCAAATTCTTTTCGAATCCATCGTAACGACTTATATTTGGAAATAATATCTGTTTTCGGTAAACGACTATAGATTAACGTTGATTACGAAAATACAATAATGCACCGCACTCGCAGGTTTGAAGTACAAAAGAGTTTGTTTTTTGTCGCATGTGATAAGCGTAATCGCAACTGGGGGTGGATGATTAACGTTGTTTTAATTTATTTGGTATCATTGCATTATTTTATCTGCTCCTAATTGTGGATACAGTTGATGAAACTCTCCAAATTCTATCTTAATAAATATCATTTGGAGTAGATCTCTTCGATTGTTTACTCATTTTAAGTAATTTATACTTCAGATAAGTATATTCTATTAAGAACAAGCCTCGTTGTTCTTGGATTAACGACATAGTTGTAAGTTATAATTGATTATTAACTAACAGATATCTGAATACTAATGAACTAGACACGTATGATATTTTCATGCTTGTCGGCCTAAGTGTTTTGAAATCGCCGTGCGTTATTGGCCAATACGTTTTTTTGCACATTTGTGCGGTAATACAGTTACGCGCGTGCATCAGTAAGTGTTGTAATGAAGGCACGTGAGCCGGATGGTATACGTGCGTTCATCGTCACCGTACATTAATTAGACGTAGTCGATGACAAACCTTGGGACGACTTTCTGTCGTCGAAACCAACAGAGTCGTGAGAAGACTTAATGCATTAGAGTTTTTTGATTTCAAAAAACACACACACACACACACAAAGGGTTATCCCTTTCAGCACTGACCTACATTTTTGTGTATGTGAATAATTGTGTCACTACACACTGAATATTATTTCAATTTTATATCCATTGTCAACTAATCTACACTTTTGTGTAGGTAAATGTTTATCTACAACTCTGCGCACGGATTTCGTACCGAAAGCAATGCGTGCGTGCGTTTTCGATTCACTCGGTTGTCTCGAACCACTGGTACGCGTTTCGATTGGCCTGAAACGTGTGTTCGTTGCTGGTTATCGCGCTATCGATGCGTATCGATATCATCGTGTACGCGCGACCGATTTAATACGTCCGAGTTTGTGCGCGTTTGCTTAGGGTGATTTTACCGCGAGATTATCGCGGCCCTCGGAGCATTCCCGCCGAATGCTGGATCGTCCCCGCAGACGCGAGACGACAAGCACTGTTTCCGGTAAACACCGCGCGTACACCGTTCATGCGCGCTCACAACAACACTACGAAGTCGCTGTTCGCCCTCGCGTCAGGCTCGTTTCACATTACACGGTTTTGACCGTACGTCAAAAAACCGGATCATTGATTCTTTACACATTTTACGGTTTTGACCGTACGGTAAAACATGAGTTGTGCACGGTTCCTATGATTAGTAAACGTTTGTACAGGTTTAGTTGTATAGGAACACTCGATTCGCGCGTTGCTATAATGAACGACTGGTCTCTCTTGTATACAAGAGTAATTAAAAGTTCTACATCGAATTCCGCCATTATTTAACCAAAATATATTATTGTAAGGTTAAGTAAGTAAGTATATTTTTAGTTGAGTTTTTGTAAGATTAAAATAAAAGAAAATAAAAATAAAATCGTGTCTTCGAGAAGTGATTGATCGAATTTCGCCGTACGAACAAAATCCGTACAATGTGAGAACGTGCATTAGGTCACGTTCGCCACTAAGCTTATCGCGCCGTATCCAGTAGTGACAGCAGACGGATGCTGTACGGTACGGCGCCGGCATTTTGCCGTGACCGTATAATATGAAAGAATATGAAGAAATGCTTTTCTTCGCGCTACTAAAATAATATTACCGTACGGTCAAAACCGTGTAATGTGAAACGAGCCTCACGGGCGAGCGCGATCAACCGACGTGTTCACGCGGCATTACTGTTCCGCGAGGGATGCGAGTACCGCGTTTGTACGAACCGTCAGCTGGTAGAGCCGTGCAAACATCCGACCGCCTACAATCCTGCCGATCGTCGTTGAAATTTTGTTTTATTTTTTTTTTTTTTTTCAACTCCGTAACTCGTACAGCGTTTCGATCGTAAACTACACGCGGAGACCGTGAGAGCGAATATGTCGAGACCCGCTAGTCGAACTCGGGTCCGTAGACGGTATTGATAGAACGCAGTCGGGAGTCGATGGAAACGTAACGTTTAACGTTCTGGGCGAAGCGACGAGGAATCGATTGGTTATTATTTTCTCGACCGAAACGCTAACCCGTATTCAACATTACGTTGGTCGTGTAAAATCAGCGCGGAGAATATTTTATTTCACGAGTCGTATGCACCGAGTATACGCACGTGAAATAAGATGCAGTACGCCGCCGGCCATGACTCGGAATCGTAAATGATTGCTTTGAATCGCATACACGTGGCAGAGCGTTGGTGGACGAACAGCACGACATCGTCTTGCATTCGGCCGAGCTCGCGCCGCCTATGGGCTTCCGACGAAATCCGTCCGAGACACGGATCCTGTTGACTGCACAGTGTTGCACCGGAGCGGACCGTCTGCAGACGGCAATCGTTTCCGCAGTACGGTGCTGGCGAGGCTGACGATAAAACGCTCATGCAAATCGGCCCGAAACCCTTTTTATGAAACTACACTTCTCTTTGTTCCCGCGCAAAGATCTCGTCGTTTTGCCCCATCGTGTCGACTCGAAAATCGCGTTCGCGTCTTGGATGCGGTTACGCGTATCACGTGCACGCGCATAACTCTTCTCGCACAGGACAAACCGCTGGCTGTTGCGCACAAACGTGGAGGCGTGATGTGCGCCGGACATTCGTTTCGACATATCGTTACACCGTTCCGCGTCCGAGGTTATTGCAACGGTCGTGTTGCATTGATGTCCGCCGCCGTGACACGCCGGCGCCGGTCGACATCACCGCGTAACCTCGTCCCGTATTGTGTACGTAGTCACACCTTGCGCGCGCACGTCCTCCTTTCGACCGTGTACTATGACGGCAATGATCGAACGATTTCGATAACCGAACGGATTCGTTAACGCTCGAAACGCTCGAGATAATGTGATCGGAGTTAAATAGGAATCACTCGATTTTGGTAGTGGGTACGCGTCGTATTGCATATTTTCTTTTTTCTTTTAGATTCTGAACGGAGTGAATAATGTATTGATTTTACAATGATGTGTGTTTTTTTTATTTATTTTCTTTTTTTTTTTTTTGTGTCTGTCGACACGATTTGGGGCAGTAAAAATGCTTCGATTTGCTTATGTAGCAACTTTTCTGAAAGGAAAGTGAATCTATTTGGTACTTTGGGGGGTCAAAAGTAAAAAATTTTCAATATTTTTTAAATGCGACGGGAAAAACCCTAAACAATTTTGGGAAAAACGGTAGTTTTTACGCAAAACCAGTTTTCGACATAGTCAAATTTTTTATTTTGCTATAACTCAAAAAATAATCGATGTACATACTTGAAATTTTCACCAAATGTTAAAATTAGCGTTCTCTATACACCATTAAATTTTCAAAGTATTTTGACTTTTATTGAGCTATTTATAGACAATTGAAATTTTCAATTTTTTTAAGTATTTTTTTTTTTTAAATAACGATAAAATTTTTTTGACCGGCCAGAAAATCATGAAAATTTAATACAAGGTTTCTTATAAGTTGTTCCTTAACTGATAAAAAAAAAATCTAAAATCGTAAGTCACAATATTTTTTTATAAGTACTCAAAGTTCCAATTTACACGAAATATGTAAAAATTGCGAAAATTTGCAAGTTATTTTGTAGATAAAAATTCATAAAATTTTTTCTGTTCATACTTTAGGTTCAAAATTTTAACACTAGGTTATCTATACGCTACTCTTTAAAAATCTTTAAAAAAATTTCTACTGGACTTAGAGGAAAAAATTTTATGACTGTTTGAAATTTAAATATTTACTTAATTGCATAAAATAGCGATTTATTCTCAAACGATTATAAATATTTGTTATAATTCAAAAAGTATAAGGCGCAGATTTTTGAAATTTTTACCAGCTGTTAAGATTGGTATTTCCTTTATGTCATATTTTTTTCAAAATATAATATTGATTTTTAAGCCACTTATAGGCATTTAAAATATTCGATTTTTTTACATTTTATTTTTATAATCGGTGATAAAAAAAATTTGGCTCCTACAAAATACTTGAAAATTTAATAGAAGATTCCACAGAAGTAGTTCGTAATGTCATTCAAAAATTATTAAAATCCATAGGCACAATTTTTTTTTTATAAGCATTTGAACAGCGAATATTGACATAAAATTACATGTAAAATATAATATAATGTATAATATTCTAGACTGACAAAGATATCGGTTTTTTTTAAAATGCTCTAACTCAAAAACCAAAAATCGCAACAACTTGAAATTTTCACCAAATCTTTATATTGACGTTTTTTACACATGGTTAAGATTTCAAAGTATTTTGAGATATTTTGACTTATTTATAGACAATTTAAATTTTCGGTTTTTCTAAATTTGTCGTTTCAAAATAAAATATACTTCTTACAATATTTATAAATAACATTGTATTATATTCTAGACAAACATATCATCTCCGTTCAGAATCGTTTTTCGTATACAATGATTGAATTCAAATTTAACAAATCCATTATAATGACCTATCCTATAAACGAGGTGCACTCCACCCCCAACTGTACAGCAGAGCGAGGCCCATCCGGTTCTTTTTTTTTTTTTATTTATAAATCATTGTTACTATACGCGGTGTTAGCATCACGGGGTGATCACGAACACAGTAGTGATGGCGATCTGAGTAAATCGCCGTACCGTCGCAGTATTCACAACAGTTACAAGCCGTGTAAAACTAGAAAAATCATTTTAGCTAGAAATCGATAAATCGGACTTCGGAGTAACGTAGTAATTGCATCTTACGAGTCGCATACCCGACACGATATTAGAAGAAGGACGTATTCGTTACACGTGCAAAATAATTGGTCACCAATGGAACGAGATCGCATTTCAATGAAACGCGATAACCCATTGCCGCGTCATAAACAATAACACCAAACATTTTGATTTCTAACGTGACTATTCGTTGGAATGGTACAACGTATGACGATGGCATTGAAAAAATTAAACGTCAACGATCATAGTATCCTGGACATCACACCGAAACCGATTACGTTTAACGTTTTTCTTAAGACCCTATTGTTTATTGATTCTGATCATGTTTTCATTCGTCACGGCGGACGATGGCTTCTGAACTGAACATTATCCGTACTACCACGACAATAAGATATAATCAAACGGAGGAAATACGAATAGAACTTTGTGTACCGCTCCAAACCAAATGCGCAACAACTGAATGTTTTTTATTTTTTTATTTATTATTCATAAAATGTGTCCGATGCATATATTAATTGAATAACTGACCCGGAAAACAATCACATTATTGTATTTCAAACAAACTCTTAATCTAACCTTGGCTGTCGAATATGTATTGCAAGAGTGAATACACGTGATACTGCGTAAAAAATTACATTCAGATGAATGCAGATGGAGAGTTAAGAAATAAAATCGTTACAAATTTAATGACGAATTCGGTAAAAATATTCCTATGTTTTCGGTAACGATTGTTTTTTTTTTTTTCTCATGCTTGATCAAAAGCACACATTTTCTTTTTAATCGGAATCGATGGATTTGCTTTGGATCGAGATTTTCGAATAGTCGCATTTCGAATACCATCGTTATCGTTAACCGGGAAGGAATTGACAAACGGTTGTCGACTTGAAATATCGCGAACGGTACGTCCCTTATCCGCACACAACAATAATACAGCTGTCTCCCGTGACGGTTTTCGGTAAACCGTTTCTTTTCAATTCGGTCCGATATTACACTGCGTGCGGATAATTATTTCGCCTTTGCTGGAATCGCGCCAGTAATATAATATTAGAATGCACCCTCGTAGGACGACTGTTTCGCGGGTCATAAACCCCGTATAAAACGCATGCGATCCGAACGCGTTTTGGCAGCGGGCATCCAACGTATTAAATGGAATGTACATTTACTAAGATAACTACTAAATGTTTGTTTACTAGTAAAAAAAAAAGTCTAAACAAGCTCTGGTCATAACACCCTGTGTGTTTAATACAAAATACTGCACGGTCCAATTGAAGCTAACGGACACAATAACATTCGTTTGGATTTATGTCCATAACTTCTGATCGAAATGAATAATCGCGTTATGGTTTTGATGATCAACTGCAGTTGTGACACTCGCTTTCATCGGTGTGGTTTTAATACGCATTTTGGTTTAACATTGATGTTCGTAATTATACTCGCACGTATTTTTTTCCGTTAACGTTTTTTTATGGAAATTTATGTAAGGTATTCAATTGAGTTTAATTTTTGTTCCTTCGGTGAACTAGTATTAGCGTTATTACAATCTACGTATTGTTGGTGATCGTCGCTTCGTTTTTATAAATCGCAACATCATATATGTGGAGTTCTCCTGCAAACACAATACGCAGTTTCGCAGCCAACATCCGTTTTAGATTCTGGAAAAAGCGAGAAAGGCAGCGTATTGATTTCAGATAAAAAAAAAAAGAAAACGGTTTCCTTTATTGGCATTGGGCAATGAAACTACGTCGAATGTAGTCTAAATATCTTAGCCGAAAAGCCGAAATCGTCTTAACGCACGGATATTCCGTCCACACTGCAGATGTAGGTTTTGTCTTGTCCGTTTTTTTTTTTTTATTCGCCCATTCTCCGCACGCGTTTCCTCGAAGAATCTCGTGCACAGCTACTGTTTTAATAAAACGTATTTTACGAGCTTATCTCAACGGGAGACGCCTACAAATCGCGTTCCTAAAACGCGGCCCAAGTTAATCTCCGCCACTATGTCTTTTGTTCCGTACGCGTTTTTGCGTTTATGCGCTTTCAAGTGTAGTGTATACTTACGCATACACGTCCGGAGACGGATTCGAAACCATTCACGCGCGAATAAAAGCGCGGGCTATTTTATTCTTATTTCGCCGCGGCCGGAGTAACTCTGGGTGAACCGCACATGCGCCGTGGGGTCAGATTTAGAGCGCGTCTGGAGATAAATTCGACTAGCGCCCGCCGCCGCGGTAACGGTACACCTCCGCGACGCCGGTCTCGGGGAAACAATTAAGATGACGGGACGGATAAGGGCTAGTGCCGGAACAGAAAACCGACGGGTGACGCAAAAGTATACACGACGCGTGTGTATACCGTACGCGATAAAGTCAAAGATGCCGCGGGAACGCGACTCGGAAGAAGACCGGTCGGGGTAATGCGCGATAATAGCGCCGTTCGTTTGAAACGTTTCGAGTGCACGCCACGAGCGCGGAGGAACGGCCAGCGGTGGAAAGCGTGGAGAGTTCAAATCGATTACGACTTCGCGTTGATGTTACCGTATCGGTAATTCTTCTCGTTACGATAATACTCTTCCAGCAGGTACTCGAAATTGTTGATTTCGTAGGAGGGTAAACACACACACACACAAACATCAGGAGCACCGAACCGGGTCATTTATCAGTGATCAACTGCGCGACGTACGCGTTGCTACATCGTACAAACAATTTAGATTATTCGATCGTGTATTCGATTTCGGCGTCGTCTCGATCCGTCTTCGAAAAATGTTGTCTGACCGTGCGGTCATTTCGCAACACGATCGGAGTGCAACACTCCGGAGAAGAACGAGGAAGATCAGTGCCAACGTTGTCGAACAGACTTCGGAGCGTGAACGCGCGTACGGCTCAAGTTGTACGCGTCGTTCGAACACACGCGACAGACGCGAATTTCGGTTCAGAAACGTTTTTCCTTCCGTTCCATTACTATCGTTCCCCCCGCCCCGCAACCCGTCCCGTTCTCTACTCGCGTAAAACATCGTCGAGCGTTCACGTACCGCGTACGAACCTGCACACGGTGTTCGTGTGCTACGCCGTGTACCCGTGCACTCGCGAACGGTTCAAAGACTTCAAGCGCTGTTGTTGCACGGCGGCAGCAGGTGTCGCGGCCGAGGAAAAGTACACGTAATGCGGACACGCGTCGCACGCACGTACCTGCGGGGTCCGCAGTTGCCTCCAAGTTCCGGGGGGCGCGGTGTCCAGAGGGGTGTCGTTAACCGAAACGGTCTCGGGGCAGGTGAAAATCACTCGCATAACATTACGCGGCCGTCCGTAATACACACACGCACACACGGTCCGAGCGACGGCGGGGCGGCACGCGTCTGGTACACGTATTCGTATTTTCGACGTCCAACGATTTTTTTCCGTACGTTTATTTTATTTTTTTTTTTACATTTTTTTTTTCGTCCCCCCCCCCCGTTCCTTTTGCCGGGTAAAACGAAAACGCGACGGACGCGCACGTGCGCCGGTTCGTTATCCGCACACACGGTTCTGCGGCGCGAGCACCGCATACATTATAAATGTACAAAACAAATGCCCGCGCGACCCGGTGCCCGCGGAGGCGCTCGCAAACCGGACGCGCGCTCACCCCCGTACCCCCGTGCAGATCGTTTCGGTGCCGTTGACATGTCGTCGAGGAACACTAATCGAAACGTTCGCTAGCGTTTCGGCGAGTCCCCCGTCGTCAGAACGATCCGTGTACGACCAGCAGTTCGGCCGGAACAGCATTTTTTTCAACGGCCGACCGAAACGAAACCGATTGCGTTAACGACTGCTCTGTAAGTTATAATAATAATAATATTTATTGTTATAAAATCAATAAATAAACAACACCCCAAGGGGTAGGAATACAGTAATATAGGAATTATGAACTAATAATTATTAAATAAAAACGTGTAACATTAATTATTTGAATTATAAATACAAGTCTTCAACGTGGAACATGAATCAAAAAAGAAATCGAAATTTTTTATTTGATTGCATATCGTTGGTAGGCGACACATCGGACTATTAGAGAGATAATTAGTTTTTGACTGTGGTATAGCAAAAGGAGGATTTTGTCTTGAATTGAAGGAGGGTACTTTGAGACCAATTTTTTGTAATAGTTCAGGACAAACTATTTCTCCATTAATGATTTCATAAACAAAAGTGTTTATGTTAAAGTAAATGCATTTTATCGTGGTTTCCAATGTGCATTCCACGGTCGTAGTGCTCTGGAACACGGTGCGCACGGTGCATCTGCCACATTTTTCGGGCCGATTGATTGGTCTGTGGGCCGCACAGTGGTCTGAAACACATATTTAGCTGGCCAAAAGTGTCATTTCAAAAAACTAAAAAATACTAAATTTTATAATGATTTATTTTTTACTATATTATGTGGGTAAATTAAAAATATGAGATCATTAAGTTGATTGTTAAAGCTTACACAGCTTTTTGATTGGAAACATTTACATTTTTATCGAATATCTCCAATTTTAACGCTATAAATTATAACCAATTGTTTCAACACAAAAAACACACGTTTTCCACTGTTTTTTCGGTTGTTGTAGAACATAACCGGCCGGTCGGGACAATTCATCATTCGATAGTTTAATATAAATCATAAGTAATTTTTATTTAATTAAGAAAAATAAATATATATATTGAATAATTATTCTATGATTTTACGTTATACAACTAACTTTATGTCTGATAGTTATTGTAATTTGGTGTTTTCAAAAGCAGTAAATAAATGTCAGGCGCGGCTCCAGAGACTTACAAAGGGGGGAGGGGCATTTTTTTCAGCCATCGCTAAATTTCAAAGGGGACTTAGAGGGGACTAGAGTTAGAGAATATTCTAACCTGGAACCTGTAAGTGATTACTGATAATAGTTGTTTCTCCAAATGAATACAGAGTCCGACTACGTTCCTATATTATGATACACACCTCATGTTAATAATATATGGTATTTTAGGCCGCCAAATAAAATTGTTAGCTAGGTAGGTAATTAAAACCAGAATTTAACAGTTCACAAGGACAAATATGTGAAAAATTAAAATTTTTGAAAAAAAAGGGGGGGTGCCATGGCCCCAGTGGCACCCTCCCCTTGGAGCCGCGCATGATAAACGTAAGGAAGTATTTTTACATAAGTCAATTGTTAGAAAAAAAAATTATTACACTATTATAGCCACTTTGGTAACAATAAGAGCCTATATATATATAATGTGATTAATCATTTAAACTATTATTCAACAATAATTTGATCGATTGTTAAAAATGAGTTGTTTAATTTTATATGCTGCATCTGCAATTAAAGCCTGCGCACGCCTATGCTCTGGAAGCAGTGTATTGCGTGCGACGTTTCTTGCAATATTATAATTATTATTTCTATTGTTATTACGATTTCGGATCGAAAAATGTTAAAAACTCAATTCACTTCAGCTCATGATGAGGTGTTCGTCCAAGAGGTTGGCGAAAATCGTGTATTGTACGTCAGCTCACGTGAAAAACATAAACGTTTCATTCTTTTCTACTTCTTCCTTCTTTTTCTCTCGTTTTAAATCAATTACTTATGGACTTCCTTTATGTGTTTGAAGTACACATATTTTTTCTTCTTCCACCTCTTCTAACAAATGCATTATTACAGTAGAATCCGCTTATTACGATGCCGTATATAACGATATTCCGGATAAAACGATTCATAGCCATGTATTCGGTTGGTTTTATATCCTACGTAGGTAATGTTTTCGTTATCCGGATACAACGAATTTCGGATATTACGATCTGATTCTTTAGGTCCCTGGAAGATCGCTTTAAGCGGATTCTACTGTATTTTATAATTATTTATTGTTACTTATTCCGTTTTAAGTGATCTGCGAATGACAACAAATTTAAAAAAATACGTATGTGCACAACGAAATATCGAGCTACACTAAATTGAAAATAAATCCCAGTCACATTATAGGAAACCAATAGACACGCAACAACCAATCGTGGAAATCGTATCCTTACCGGTAACTTCAAAACGACAGTCAGGGTATACCTATAGTTTTGTCATGGCGAAATCTCAGTGACGACTGTACAGCCCGCGTCTACGTTCTAAAAGCGTCACGATGAATCCGTTTACGTATTCATTGGTACACATATGTTTTGTATACAATTATATCCGGGCGATTGCTCTGTGTAAGTTCTCTAGAAACGTCGTCGTTCAATTCAATGTTTTCAATGTTTCAGTGTTCAATTCAAACGTTCGAAACAATGGCACCAGTGGAGTATGACAATCTCGATAGTAATGGAAACCACATGCGTACGCGTGACGGTAAAAATTGTCCGCGCTCGGGAAATATTTCCATCAATTTGTACAATGAAAAAATTTTATGTCCAACCCATTATTTTCAATCAAAGTCTAACAATCAATTTTGTCGTTCGTGTTTTCGTGACGGTTTCGCGCTTGCGATCGATATCTGTACCGCTGCAGCCGCACCAGTAAATTAAATCGCGTACCGTCACGTTAGAGGAATATCTACCACGGCCCCGATAATATATTATAATATAGTTTCAAATTGTATTTCTTTTTTTCAATTTTTCGCGTCTTGCTTTTTACTACATCTTGATAAACGCATATTTGTTCAATGTTTATAGGGTAACCACCGGCGAACGGCTGCACGAACGAATAACCATATTTTATCGTCGACCGATCCACGACGGATACCTCTACCGTGGTCTCTACAATCTCCGTCCGTCCACCGTAGTTCGGACGTTGTTGTATACGTTTCGTATACGCGTACAGGGGAAATACGATGTTCAATCGCTAAGCGTTTCGTTATCTCGTATACGGCACGTTGCGGCTCGCGAACGCCATTCGCATGTAAATACGTACCATCTAATCACGGTTTATTTGCCAATTCGGTCGCCGGGGTCGTAATCAAATGGAATACAAAAATAAAAATCCTATTAATAAACTTACTGGCACAGGTCTAGGAAGGTGTTTTTTTTTTTAATAAGCAACAACGCGTCTCGATCAAGCGTATATTATTGTAATACGTAATGTATGCGACACGCTGTAATTAAACCGAACGTGTCGAACGATTTAGTTCTTGATTTTGGATTTTATGGCGACCCGCGACCACGCGCTTTATCGGCACGTCCTCCGCGTCGCACGAGAACTGATTCTTTTTTATTGGAAAAAAATCGTTCTCCGGTTCGAATCGAAATCAATAAACATCACGTTACAATAATATACGCAGTGAAATACATATTTAACGCGTCGATTCGATATTTATTTATTATATTTTTTTTTTTTTTTTACGGTGAAACGATCATTCGACGGCCTAAAATCTATACGCATAATATTACACATGACACGCGAAAATGGGATCATTATTAGAACGGGGCTACGAGCGCGTTATAACATTATAGAGCTATACGTTGACTGTACGCAGTCGTTAAAAAAAAAAAAAAACCCTATTAAACAGTACCTATATATTTTCGTTTCGTTTTTTTTTTCCTTGTTCACTGTGCACATAAATATTTTATGTAAATTCGGTTTTTATTCTTCTCGATAAATATCCGACAATTATTATAATAAAGGTATTTCTTATTTTATACAGCCTCGTTTGCTAATAGTAGAAATGGTTTTCGTATGTATATTATACTAGTTTAGGTCCTGTAGCCAGGTTATCATTATGCGTACAGTTTGAGTACTTAAATTTCAGTGTGCGAATAACGATCGCACGTGTGAATAGGTGTGTATAATTAGGCTATAATACTGTCGCTTATAGTTCTGGTATATTATGGTGTATTATTATAAAGACGTTTTGGCGTATGACATTTGCGTAGCGCTCGTGTAGATGGAATAAATTAAAAAGTTTACGACGTTTTCGCGTGTTGACGAAAAAAAAAAATAAACCAAAAAAGGAATCTGTTTTCAAATCTGCACCGACGCGAGCTGCAGTGGAAACGCATTATTTCGCGTGCACGTTAAAATATGTAATAAAATCTCGTGGGTCGAAAAATAAATCGTAGCGATTCAATGCTATGCGAGTATTATGCACATATAATAACTCGTGTGTACTAAGGACGTGTCGGAAATTCAAGATAGAGTTCGAGAGATGTTGAACAAAATGAACGGGAACGTTGAATATTCGTTGTACCGTTGTTAACACGAACTATCGGTCGAGAAATTAATATCGCACGTGCATTATACACGCTTATACGGTATACCTATAGGCACGCGAAATTACGTTTATGGAAGAAAATGTAATTTCCAACAGCAGTGGTAGAACCGTTTTCGCTGGTCTCGGGTCGGATTTTCTACTCGCGAAATCTGAACGGTGCACATGTGTACAACATCGATATGATGCAATCACTTTATCGCCATTCTGTTTAACGTTTCGTTAGTCGAACGTTTACCGCATGTCGACGAATTGCATTGAATCACTATTTAACTGATCGGCTAGAGGAAAGTATTTATTTTCGGTGTAAAAACAAATACTGGTATAAAACGTGAATTGTGTGTGTTTTATAAACTGTAATTCACTTTTAAACTATTGATAACAATTTAAAAATAAATTGACGAAATTCGGTAGGTTAGACGACCACTGCTGAAACAACAGCAAAGCTTTACCAAACGTTTTTTTTATTTTTATCTTTTTTATATTGATTTTACTTACATCACTTTTGCAAATAAGCTAACTCTTAACTTTTAGTCTCTATAAAATAAAGATGTCGTTGGGCTTATTAAATTCAAAATAAATTAACGTTGTTGGCAAATAGTACAAATTTATGGTAAATTTATATTCCACTTCAGAAGAAATTTCATTAAAGATTTTTGCAAATTTGTAAACTTTGGGTTTCAATTGTCACACCATAAATGTCAATCGCTAATATAATTATATTTCACGGTAACGTTATTGTTTAAATTTAAATCTATTAAAGTAATTCAATTTCCGAGAGTTGCTAAAAAAAAAAAAAACCCCTTATTTATATAGTTTTATAACTTCAACTGCCACGCGTTACCCTCCTACGCGTTAAGCCCGCCGGGTGGATGACCCTTCAGGCATTGAACCAAAAACTAACTTTTGTACACCGTAACACCCACTGAATTCACATTTATTGTTACTTGAATCCGACTTGAAGAAAATAAAAGTGATTTTGACAATCGACCAAACTAATTTATTTCGGTGGGATATTTTACTAGTCGAAAATTTCATCGCAGTGAAATAAAATAAAAATAAAAAAAACATACGGTTGCGATATCAGTATTTTATCCCTCGGTTGGCTTAACGTTCGAAAACTGCACGTTTCGAACGCATCAAACGCGCGATCTCGAACGGTTAAATATTGACCGACGTTACGTATACGTCGAGCCCGGGTACGAGTGTAGTTAAAGTAGTTCACGATGCACTCGACTATTTTACGGCCATTTCACATCAATCTTAATAAATAATCGCAATCAATTATCCGATCGCGTGTTATAGTGCGCGCAAATAAATACAATGTTGTCGTGACGCATATCACATAAGGTCTTTTTTACACTCGTACGGCAACGCGCGTGATCTAATGCGATGCGGCTGCGCTCGATACTATGCGAAAAATTCGAAAAATGTCCCGTCGCCGTTTATACGGACATTGTAGAGGTTAGAAGAGCGTGAATTGTTTCACTCGTCGGAAGAGCCGATGAGTTACAATTTTCTTATTGTATTATTTTTATTTTCAGAACGTTGCAGCATACAACAAGTGTGATAATGTTATATTAACGATTATTCTAATAATAATAACAATAATAATAATAATGATATTTTCTCCAGCGAACGGCAAACAAATTAGAATTTGTCTCCAGGGGTCTCTTCACGTTTAAAAAATTTCATCGACAGTATCCTGTACTCATAGGTGAAATAGTTATGAAATGAAACTAATTATCGTTGAAAAAATTGATTATTTGAAATGCTACAACAATATAAGGAAAATAATTTTTCAGTACTCCAATCCTCAATCCTTCTTCCATCGTCCTATTAACCCACTTCCCTCCCCCTCCGGTACACCTTCCGTTCTCTGAAAACTGCGATCTCTCGATACTTCTTTAGCTCAAACAACTGTTCAACTTGTGAATCTGTATGTACTAATGTATAAAACTTATATTTTTACTGTTGCATTTCCTTTTGATTGTTCTCAGTATTAAAATATTAAATCTATGAAATGTATATAAAATCGAAATATTACGTACGAATAGTTTAATAATAATGGCTGTGTAGAATGGTCGAAGGCGAGCAAATCCAGAACTAATAATTAAGTGTTCAGAAGAACAAAGCTAATGAATAGCGACGTGATTGAAATTGAAAACATTGCAATCGTATTATTGTGATAATGTAAAATGATTATATAACATATGATAACGTATCACATTATTGCGATACATTTCGAAAACAATTTTTTAGAAAAACTTTTTGGCTTGTAACGCACTGTTTGAATGGAGATGTACCACGATCGCGGTAGGCGCGCAATTTCTATGAGCTTTGAACCGCGTGCAGGGAGAATACGTTCCGCGATGTTGAGCACAAAACATGATCGATACATCTATGTGCATTGTGAACACCGTTGGGATTCCAGCGATTTCTCGTGTATCAAATGGTTTTTATTAATTTTTTATTTGTTTTCTCATCATCGCGCACATTATCGTAAAGCGTAAAGCGCTACGGCCGCATCACGATGGACGTTCTGTGCGCGACGAGGTGCATCGTTTACGAAAACCGATGGCATTTACTGCTTATGGCTGTCGCGGTCGGCTTGGGATACCTGATGGGTCGGTACTACGTCGCAGGCGGATCGGACGAGGAGAAGTCGGCCGACTACGCCGCGACGTCGATCACCACCGGATTGACGAAGACGGCCGACTCCGCCGCTTTGCGGTTGTCGGCCGACTGTTGGAGCCTCATCGTGTCGAAAATCATCAGGCTCGCCGATGACGTCGAAGAGCTACGGGAATTCGTTGCTGGTCTACAACACGCGCCCGCTAACCAAAATATAAATAATACGTAATATAAATAAGGCGTTTGATTGTAACACGTGTTCTGAATAAACAAACGATTCGTCTTTACTTACCAGTACCGAATTTATCTTTTGCGCCCGTCGAACGCGGTAAACAGTATCGCTATAGCTTATAAGTGTATAATGTTCGCCCTACGTGTTAGAAATCTTCACTGATCTAGCGTATGTTTTCGTTTTGATGTTTACGTATCAGACATAAAAACACCAGGTAAATGCAAACGGTATGTAAAACGATTGGTGACGACGGCCAGGTTCAAAATGAATACAGTACAACCGGTAACTATTATCCGACCCGTTCGGTCAAACATTACGGGATAAAACCGAATGAGCTACTGGCCGCGGCGAAACGGATCTATGCTATGAAAATAATCATCGACTTTTCGAGTACGCTGGTCTAGATCGCATTTCGTAGAGTTGTTATTGAAAAGAATAAAAGTACATTTTGCCGAACAGCGACATGAAATTTCGATTGTTCCGAGATTCCTACAACCGACACGTGTTCGTTTTAGACCCGTATGAAATGCCAAATCTAACACGTCAACGGAATCCTACTCGTAACGTCGCAAGACCATTCTCGGTAAGTGATCGCATCGCGTCGAAACGATCTACAACGCTACCACATCAACCTGTCGTCCCGTCGATCGTTACGCGTTTCGTGATCGAGTTCGTTCACGATTCCGGTCAGTCAAATATCATCCAATACGCCATGAGAAAATCATGCCCGACCACCGTTCACGGTGTTAATACGTTTACGTATTGCGATATCGTTACACCGCGCATTGACTTTACCGCGTCCGAACGTTCGAACTCGATCGTCTCGATCGTCTCAATTGTGCCCGAGGCCGGTTGTTTTGTTTTCGTTTCGTTCGCCCGAGCACGGTGCGGACGGTGAAACGTCACAAAACGCGGAAAGAACATTTCGGCTTCAGGTTCGCTTACGGGACGCGATCTGGCCGAGAACCGTCGACGGCCGGCGTACCGTCGGACCGACGGTAAAATTATTTTTCTCGCACCTCGGCCGTACGCTATCGTTATCCGTTGAAGAGAACACTCGTTTAAACCGATCGACGGACGATTTTCCTCGAGTTCTTCTTGTTTTTGCATTCTCGTCAATCGTTACGAAACACCGAATCATGAAACTTTATCGCGGGAAACAAAAAAAAAAATCAAAAAACCAAAAAATCTCAATCCGAACGTATAGCTTCAACGGGTTCGTACGCGGCCGGATTAAATGCTTGGGGACCGTAAGCAAACTATTCAGATGGACCAGATTGAATTACTCGATAAACATAGTTAACAAGTATTCCGTCAAAACACGCGTTTGTACAATATTATTCGCTGTCTCGTATAGCGTGTACACAACGCTTGACAAACGCGTACCGAAAACGACGTAATTGTCCGAAACGGCTCGACCGATTTCAGCTACAAGATAATGATTTATACTTAAAAATCAAAAAACCAAAAAGTCTCAATCCGAACGTATAGCTTCAACGGGGTCGTACGCGGCCGGATTAAGTGCTTGGGGTTCGATTTATTTGATAATTAATTACGGCAAACAACGCTAGCTGGGTCAGCCAGTCATAAAATATATTTTTTATTTTTAAGCACCGGACATTTTATGAGCCGAATTTTTTTTTCGAGGGACTTAAGCAAAGCTTATTTTGCTCGTAGATGAATTCGGCCCTAAGCGTGTACGCGGCGAAAGCGTAACGCGGTGATGATACTATGTATTCAGCAAGTGCACTTGCGTCCCAACGTAGAGACTTTCATGACGAGCTGTGTCTAAAGCTATTGCACGTTCATGAAATTCCCTATGCCGGTGTACAGGCGCGAAAGGGTTTTCAACATAAAAAAAGTACTGCTCCAAAAGCAGACGAAAGTGTATGTTTAAGCTATTAAACAACTCGATAATTCTACTGGCCGGGACTGTTATGGCGAATCGATTTTTAAAATTAATCCTGTAAACTCGATGGATGTACGCGAACTCATTATAAATCGACCTAATGATGTGATGTTTGATCGGTACCATAAATGACTTCGCGAGTTTTCGTCGAAAATACAGTTATTCGTAAAAAATTCGGAATTCCGTAAAGTGACATTATCAATCATCACAAAATTGTACAACATACATGCTATATAATACGTTCTATGTGTATTGATAAATTGTAACTAAACTTCAGACAAAGAAATATGTACCTCTATGTACTGTATCAGTAAAAAGTAAATCGGAAATTTCCGCTAGTAAATTTGTTACTTGAGTTATTAAAATTACTAGTATTATTATTAATGTTATTATTGTTATTATTGAACGCGAATCATCCGTGAACCGTGGTGTCACAATTGCTGCAGCTCAATCGGATCGATCGTATATTTCAACACGTGTTTCGACGAATTGTTTCGTGACAGTGAGATCCATTAGAGACGGGTAAACGAAACACGTAACAACAACAGAAAAAAAAAATCCCATTCCGATCCTCGTGTCGTCTTGCCCGCACATTATGTTCGACGATGCACCCAACGATTTTATTGTGTTTTTTTCCACTCAAAAGTGTAATACAACAATATGTATATGTACTAAATATTTATTGCGTTTACACGTGTACCGCTCAAATCAAAACGTATCGTACGTAAACATATACATATATGGACTGAAGTTCATAACATTTTATCTAGCGCGTTGAGTGTTGCGGGAACGCGCGTTTTTCCGAACAATGGGGTTACGAGATATTTACTGGTTTCAAACGCTGTGTTGTAATAATGTGGTACGTCGATCCGGAGATAAGGTCAATCGTCGCGTCGTTATAAATAATATTACGTGTGCGCTACGCACGAAACGCGTCGTAAGGATAACAAAAAACGCTGTTGTGAACGATGCACGTATCTTAAAGGCTAGAAACAAATCACACGTGTGTGTAAGATATAAAAAAAAAAAAATAAACGTCGAAAAATGCCGAGTACCATCAATCATAAAATCATTACTACGAAACTTGTACGTAACCGTTAGTTGGTGCGTAATGTTTCAAATCACGTTTTTTTTCCCCAGTCGATACCAACGCGATATTTGTAAACGTATTTGAGTTCCATCGTAAATATTCGTTTAACTCCCCGAATGACGATTTTGAAAAAGACGATTTCGAACTCGGGGGAATTTTTTTTTTTCAACCTCGTCCGATGTTTGGTTTTTACAAGTGTCACGTGCAATTCGAAAAAACCGCATGCATATATTACAATAAAGGCGGTACGAAGAATTCAGGAAATCAAGCATCATTAGCAGCACATTTCGTTCACTCTGTTATACATGCATACACGTATAGAGTTTTTATTTAAATTCAATGAAATATAAAACACCAATGCCGGAAACGAATAAATAATTTCAGTGTTCCGGGAATCGTTTTGTTATACGCCGTCGTAACAAAGACGACCAATTAGAATGTCATTTTCATTTTCGAACGCAGCGATTAGCATATATAGTTAATTATATGTATATTTTTTTCACCATTATAGTATTACATATTTCACTGACTTGAAATTATAATTATTTTGACCCAGTCGAACGAATGTACGTATATATTGTGGTACGAAACCATCCGAAACAATACTTTGTTGGAGTGGAAATTCAATGTTAGCATCATCGAATTTGTATCGTGTTCGAATATAGTTTCCTATTTTTTTTTTTTTTTATATTCCAGACGAAAAAATTCGTAGAAGTTCGAAAAAATTACGGTGAAGTACAACTCAAGCTCCTCCCAAACAGAAATCTTCGACGCATAATGTCGGACTGAACCACAATAAGTATAGAGAAGTTTTCACGCGCGTGCGCCGCACTATCGAATTCCCTGCAGCTGTTATGCGTTTTATAAATCATGTACAAGCACGTGTTTCATTGGTGAACTGATCGCGCAAGTCAAGCAGGTACAAACAGGTACGTTTCTCGTCGTATCGGAAAGTTTTCGTTGTGTGCGAGAAAAAAATAAAATAATACGTTCCGTTTAATTGTAGGGAATTTTTTTTTTTTTTTTTTTCGTTTTTTCGTTTCTCGCCCGACTAAATTATAATAATTCTCGTATACCTGTATGTATATATTGTTAGGTATGTTATTCGAGTTTTAATCTATTCCCAAATCGATATACGGGAAACCAGTTTATCGGCTATAGACATACTGTCTATGCGGATACATTAACCGGTATCGTATATTATATCTGTGTGTATATTAATCACTCGGCGGCGGCGTAATACTACATAATATTATAATGTACGATATTATATTATAATGTGTGTGTGTGCACGCGCGCACGCGGTTCGTACATTGTAACGAGCGAAGGAGCTAATGACTGGGACTCGATGTTTACACTAGGTACCGCATGCCTTGTTACCGATACAATATTATTATTATTATTATTATTTCATCATGAAAAAATTTATGTATTTATATATTATACAATGTATGTGTACGTGTACAGGCAGTTGTACACAAAACGATGTACACGTTTTCGTCAATGTGAATGATTGTTTTGGGTATTAGCACTAAGACATCTGAGAACATCTTGTTAGCTGATTTAACAGAATTCGTATCGATTATGCATCGTTCAACTGTCGCATTGTAGAAATGAATGAATAACGGATTTTTCGGCATGAAACACAAATCAAATGACAAAGGCCAAAACCCGACCGGTGCACCGATGTCATCTAAAATATGTAAGCCCTTAGGCGAAAAATAAACTGCCTTTAGTCGAATGGACCATTCTCTTACATAACACGTCCAACAAGACCCATCAAGGTGTTTTTCGTTTCAAGTCGAGCGCGCCTGCATGCGAACAAAGAAGCTCGGTCGACATCGTGTGCACGCATATTATGTCATTATACCATCGTCACCGACTTGTAGTGGCCAACAAACTGCCAAAACCAAAATTGCGTAAATCAAATTATTAATGTTTTTTTTTTTTTTTATATACGACCAAAACGATAATCTTATCACAATACTATGAATACATCACGGCACAGGCATATAACAGTTTGAAATGATACCGCAGTTTTTTTAAGTCTACAAAAATTGGCTGAGGATTTCGTTTTCTGTAAACCGTGCGACTATATTTTGTGATTACGAGATAATAAATCGAAATGCTTGTTGTATATCGTTTTTCGCGCACTGTTCGAGTCTGCGTAGCGAGGGCGGATCCCGATAAACACATCTGGTGACAGGATATTATATTATCTTGCGCAGTTGTTTGATATCTAGAATATTTGAATAAAATAATCGACTTGTCAACGTTTAGAGTTATCAAGGCTCCCAAATAAAAGGCCATGTTTCGTTTTGTTATCTACGCAAAACGAATATACTCACGTCTCGTTATAATCGAACGAAACGGAACAGTATTCGTTCGGAATGTGTCAGCAATACGTTACTATGTTTATGGAAAACTGGGGATTTGAAGTTTTAGAATGCGAATGCGAATTTGAAACAAACTAAAACTGAAATCCGCAAATTTGTTTAACTTTTATTTAGGTTCGAACGAATCAATAAATAACAATTATTGTTGCGCACGTTTTACTCGGCCGATAACGTCCGCATTTCTACATCATTCGATTGGACGATAAAACCGCAACGTGAAACAACCGAGGGATCTTTTTATACGACCTGTCAAACTTTTCGAAACATCGAAATCCGACACGGCGCAACTTTGAGGTACTGTTTGTTGCGCCATTGTTACGTGTTCAGAACGCGCCAACAACAATGCATGAATGTTGCAACATAATATTTTCAATCATCATTCGATCATATACCGCCCTTTGCCGTGCTATAAAAAAATAACATGTTTACACTGTCGATTATTCGAAACAACGATTTCCTGCTCACGTTAGAAATGTTTGCGAACAACGTACGTAGGTAATCATATACGGCGGTCGGTTTTACTTTGTAGTACTTAGTAGTATTAATTGCAAGGCTGGGCAAGTTAATGATTTTTTTTTTTTTTTTTAACTAAGTTAAGTAAAGTTAATATGCATCAATAAGATAAAGTTAAAAGTTAATAAAATTGTTGGTTAATTCAGTTAAGTTAAAAATTAATACACATTTTTTTAAGCTTTTTACCAAGTTAAAAATAAGTTGTTTAAAAAAAGTTGTTATTTTTTCATATGTTAGTATAGTTTATTTCTTACCAACGCAAAACTAAATTATAGATTATAATGCTAATACTTCATACTACATACAGTATTTCTAAATAGGATATATTTTATTAGTTGTTATAATTAATTGAATAACATAAATAACATAAAACCTTTTATTATAAAATATTTTCTAATTTTTCAGGTTGTTCCTTTAAAACATAAAATGATTGGAAAAATAACTGAAATAGTAAAATATAAAAAACATTAGCTTAACTTATATTTTAAAATTAAAAATAAATTCGTTCAATTTCACGTTGATTAAAAATTAATTTAGTAAATTAATAGTTAAGTTATGAAAATCCAAATGTAATTAGTCAAGTTAAAAAGTTAAAATAAAATACACTTTTTAACTTAACTTTAACTTTTTAACTCGTTAATGCCCAGCCTTGATTAATTGTACCGTTTTCAAAACGCAGACGCTGAAATACATTTACGTTATTTCCGAACAAGGGCCGTATATGTGTACAGAAAATGTTAAACTATTATTTAACACGTGTAGTTTAATACGGGAGACGGAGCTCAAAATTTCAAATGAAATGAAGTTAGTAGACGCACATATGTCAGTCGGTAAACGCGCAACCGATGTCTGCGAAAAGTAGATGCGATGAAAGACACGACTGTCCGGAGGAAAATATAAAATAAAATACCAAAATTATGAACCGATCAGGTGATAAAATCGATGAGAGAATCTTTCGTAACAGTTTAAATAAAATGTTGACATTTAGTCGCCAGTTAGTTTTGTCTTCAGCGGAACGACGATTGCCCCCGTTGGTGATACACGGAAAATCTATCGAATGCAGGCGATGAGTAGCATCAAAGTATCATTAAAGTGATCGCTCGTAAACGAATACCTAGCGCTACAGTCACGTATAATACCATTGAAATAATAGTAATAATAATAATAAAAATAATATTATGTCAAACGTCCGTGCACTTTTCCTTATCAGTGTGCGTGTGTAAATTAACCACGCGTATCGAAATAATAACAATAATAATAATAATAATAATAATACGAGTGTGTCCGTAAACTGTGTGACCACGACCGCGACGGGGCTGTTTGTATAAAATAATAATAATATATAGTATATATAATATATTATACTCAACTGGTTTATCGGTTTTCATCGGATTCCATCGCCGTGGTTTTTTTCTTCGCCCCACTACCACCACGGAATTATACGTGTAATTATATGCGCGTATCGCGTCCTCATATCTGTACAGTGAATTAGTTGAGGTTTTATGTACTCGTACGCGCGCCCATATACAAAGTTATATAAATGTATACGTTCAGACGCGACAACGCTCCAACATAATATAAATGTATTCGTACACGTACATGTAAAACGTGCGCGCGTGTGTTTGTTTTAATATTCAATTAGAAACTTAACCGTATGCGCGCATGAACATTTCCAAAAAAAAAACATTTGTTAATCAAACTGTTCCGATCGATAACATCTATCCAACGCGGTACGTTTGCGCTGGGCGCACAGCGCGCACTCGTAGAACACACCGCGGCCACATCTCCCACGAAGATAGATAGAGAGAGAAATAGAAACATCCGGGAGCGAATGTACGTTATGTACGCGCACTAATCGATTCGTTAGTAAAACACACGCCAAGAACCAAAGCAACGGACACTCGGGTGGGCACGCAACGTCGTGTAAAGCCGCGTCCACACTATACAGCAAATCGTCGCGAAGGCACATGCGACGACGACATGTTCGGTGTCGTTCGTTACGATGCAGACAACTCCGCGAACGTTCGTCGAACCCTGTCGAATGGTTCGATAACGTTCGATAAATGAGCGGCAGTTCGAAGGAATTAGCGTGGACGTAATTCGGTCCAATTCAGTTGTTAACGAACGTTCGATACGTAATTTTAATTTTTATATTCATTATTTCTAGAGAAATGTAATTGTACTGATGAGAATCGACCGAAACTATTTGCAAGGTATCAATAATACGAGTGTTAAACGTAAACCTTAATCGAACAAATAAAAGCGTCTCACTAGGATAATGAAAAGTAAAATGCATACGAACGCAACAGAGTACACCCTTCGTCGAAATTCGTTGAATAGTGCAGACGAAGATTACGAATGGTACCGGACGTTCGAGCACATTTGCTTTGGCAAGGATTCGTTGCCATTCTGGTTACACACGGAGCGGTTTAGCGGTGCGCCGACGCGGATTTCGACCGCCATCACGTCCGCGGCCGCATGTGCTGTTTGCTTACACACGAGGCGGATTATGAATTATATTATGCTTTATATTTTATACTTTTTCGCGCCAATTTGTAATTTCTATCAAAGAAATGGAGAGTTTTTCAAACTAGTAGGTTAGTGGAACCAGATTTTGCTGTCAAAATCACTAAAGTCTGTTGCGTTTTACTTTTATTTTGTGAGAAGGCTATAATTACAATGACAGCCTTAATTGTTGTATGGATAGCATAGCTGAAAAAAAAGGAGTTGGAAATTCTCAGACAAACGCGAGTGATGTCAGGGAGTACTTCGTGAAATATGTCAACCACCCAAGTCACGCGCTCAACTGGCAAAATAAAATAATTGGAAAAAAAAGTAAATACGATTTAAATTGTCAAAAACAATATTAATTTGGTTGTAAAAAATAAAAAAAACAATTTTTTTTTTTAATTAAAGCGCTTACTTTATATTTGTAAACCACATTATGTCACACGTATTTCGTATAGACTCTATAAAGTTTTTTAGTAACTTTTGGTGGGTATACTTAGGTTGCCCCTCCCCTACCGGGAGACTTTGTATCAATTATATATCCTATATTATATCCTAGTTTTCTATAAAAAAATAATGTGTATGCACATCAACTCTGTGTTCATGAATGAAAAAACCACTATAAATCCGCGGCGGTTGGCGGACGAACCGCTTCGTGTGAATATGAGTATTGTAAATTCACAGTTTAATTATAGCTGGCGGATGCGGTCGACCGCCCGAAAATTGAGCAAGCGCGATTCGAGGCGGTCGACGGCGGTCGTCCGCTAGCTATTTTAATTCGTTTGAATATGCCCATTTAAATATAGCAATATTCGATCGGACATCCACGGCTGTACACGGTACCGTGTGGATATTTTCGGGTTTCACCGCGAGTGCCTGGCCGTGGGCATCGTGTGTTATTTTTTTTTGTGTAATACGCTTTTCGCGTGCTCAGGTACCAATAAAGTTCTGCGTTTAAACGCGTTCCGTGTGCTGGATGAAAATAATCTATTCCAATACATTGATATGGGACACGTGTCCGACACTCGGTCGAAGTTAATAAGCTTCAATGGTAATTGTTCTTTTTTTTTTTTTTTTTAAAAAAAAAATTAACGATTTTCAATTTGTACGTGATTATTATATATTATCTAGCGTTGTTCGGCCACAAGACCGCGCACGTGGTGACGTACTGCACAGTCAACAAGCCGAAAAGCCTTTTGTCGAGCATTGCGTTCTACACATTATGACTGTTGGTTTTTTATTGTTATTATTATTATTATTTTTCGGTACTCATTTGATAATTTGTATTGTACGTCGAAATCAGTCGCACGGCTTATTTTTTTTATTTATTATTATTATTATTATTTTTTTTTTTTAATCGTTATTATTGTATTTTCGTTAAAAGCCTTGAACACTTGCAGGTCGTTGGCCGGGTGTTCCGATACGTTTTGACTACAGTCGTATCGTCTCAAGATCGCGATTGATTTACCATAGCGTTATGCTAAACATCGTATGGACGGTATTTTCGGTTAATCCGATGGGTACCTATAAGTTTCGGATACTTATCGCGGTTTGTTTTCGTCCACGTGAAAGACACGGCGGAGGTATAACCGTACGCGAAACGCACATCTGCGGCGTTTTCGCTTAATATTTACGGAATCAATTTTCGTGTTAGAAGAATAAAATCGTATTGCAAATAATAATAATAACAATTATATTTTTCCGAAAATATATTTATTTGTTTCCTCACGCAAAAAAAATAGAAAAAACCTACTTCTGCCGATCAGGTGCATCATCAGAACAACAAGTGCGTACGGTGCGTAGTATAAACGGAAGTGATTGCGCCAGCACGGCTTTGATTAGCGGATTTAAGAAACCTTCAGATGGAAGGCACTACCAGATGATCTGAAATGAGAAAATATTGAACGTTTCTAAATCGTTCGACACTTGTTGTTTATCTATCTAATATTTTTCGTCGTGTTTGCGCGAGTGCGATATTCGTTACCGCTCGTCGATCGCTTTTAAGGCGCGCGTAAAGCTGCGTGGTCATTTCGTCACGCGATCTTATACCAAATACACCGTACACGGTTGCAGACCAAGCGTTCGCGTACGATTTCCTCTCCGCTGCTGTTACGTGCCGACGTAACGTTGCCACTACCCTTCGCCTACCCCACACCCGGTCGCTGACCTTATGGTCTCGCGCGGACCTGCAACGGTACCGATGCGCGCGTAACCCGTTCCTGACGTGTGTTATGTCTCGACGGTTGACGTTAACGCGCGAAAACACCGCGTATAGTCGTGCATATTTTACTAATTAAAAATACGTTTTTTTATACGAAAAATAATTAAGTAAATAATACACAAAAAAGAAAAACACTGATGTAAACAGGTATGATTTTACTTTTATTCTGGTAAAATTTAATTTATTTAATCGGATTAAACCCCAATGGTGTATTTTTAATTAAGAAAATTTTTGAAAACGATATATTATTCCGTGTGCTCTGGTGTCGTATTGGTCTGTTTAAAATGTTTCAACGTGCACTCAAAGAACGTATGATGTCAAATGAAATGGCACAGGAACATGTTGCGAATCGGTTACCGTAGCCGATGAAAAAATATCTATAATTTGTACTCCGTTGTTTTCATTAAAAACTTTTAATATGTTTTTTCATCATTTAACATCGATATTATCGTATCCACTTATAATTCATTATATTTACCCCACTGCAACAATAATTATCGAAAATCTATAAACTTAATCTTTATATTCTCTAATATTCTATCCCTGATGACGGTAAATAAATTAACGACCAAAACAAAAAAACTACAGTTAATGTATTACCTAAAGTAATTTAATTATTTTTTAACTTTTCAAATGTTTTAAATAAACTACAAAAAAATTAAACATGGTTATATTTACCTATTTTATAGGTCTTAACCCCAACCTCGCTCCCATTGAAAAATCTCAACTACGCCAATGGTTATGTTGCATTCATAAAATATAATATGCACAATAAGTTATCAATAAAATTAATAAAGGAATACTATATAAAAGTTTAACTGATATCAAATGTATACAATTTATTTAATAAAACACTCATAATCGTATTGCTAATTGTATATTCAGTAAATAAAATAATAATCATTATAAAAATGTGCACATCATGCGAACGTTAAAGGTTAAGTTCATACGAAGAACGTTAAACGTAAGTTTTTGTTGTTGTCATTGTTCACATGAATAACAGATTTCACGCATTTGTGATATACTTGTCGGTCCAATGTCGTATTCTGTCGAAGATGGTCGTTGCAGAAGCTTTTACGTTCATGTAAAGGCTATGTAGAGGAAAGCAGCGTTGAAGAAAGAGAAATAGAAAATATCTGGTTCCCATACTGTTTATTGCTTATTCCAGCGATGAATCTGTTCCGAACCGATGTCACCGTGCGTACAACGTGACTTCATACGTCAGCACGACGAAACTTCGACGACGTGAAATGCTAAACTTCCCGTGTGGCCACCAAGGTTTTTAGCAGAACTGCAGCAAGTAAAGTCTCCGTCGACAACCTAAGGCGAAGCAAAAAAAAACATTAAAAACATCGCCACGGGCCCGGCCATTTTGTTGTGTTACGGGCTCACTAATCCGGTATCGGGTTACGTGTTCGAAAATGATATGTTCGAATAAAATGTGTTCCAATGAAAAGTGTTCGAAAAAGCATGTGTCCGCATGAATTATTGTTCGAAAACTTTGTATTTATAACCAGGAAAAGACGGAAATTTAAGACAATTTAACAATTAACATTATGGCTCGTTTCCCTCGTCGATATCGTCTCATAAAAATAACATTGAGTTTTTAAGAGGCATTGCGTACAATTTAAACTTGAACTTGAATATACTCATATATACATTTATTTATTTTACTTGACGATATACCTATACATTTTTTTTCACTATATAAATAATTAATAAATAAAAAATATTTTAATCGAGGCACGCTACAATAATATGATTGTTTTTAAGAATGAGTTTAACTATTCGAACAAAAATTCATCCGAACATATGCTTTTTCGAACACTTTTCATTCGAACACATTTTATTCGATCATTTTCGAACACATAACCCCTCGTCCACTAATCCGTTCCAAACCACAAGGACCGAAGTCTGTGTAAGGGAACGGATCACTAGATCACTAGATTGGAACCCTAGACGTCGTATGCATCGATGAGTCCGGATAGTTAAATCGAGCCATTCCCGCGCAAAGGGTGAAGTCATTACCAAAACGCGTGTTCGCACATACAAATTGGTGACGACTCGAAAGGTATCGTGGGTCGAAAAAACCGTTGACCGCACGCAGGCGCGGATTCAAAGAGATACTATCGGTGCTTGGGTACCCCCTGTCGTTCAAGTCACCAATGAAATAAAATTATGTAAATAATTTTATCATTTGTCATTTTTCAAAATAAAATTAATACGGCAAACACCGATTTCGGACTCAATTCGGCACAAAATGAGTCTTATTGCCGAATGAATCTTATAAGCGAAATGAGGAAAAATAAAAAACAATAAACAAAATACTTATGAATTTAATTTAATTATCTTCTTCTTCTTCTTCTTCTTCTTCTACTTCGCCTTCCTCCCAATTATTTGGGGTCGGCCACCCTTGTCCTACACCTCCACTTTACTCGGTCAATCACATCTCCTCTGCACACACCGACAGCCCTCATGTCATTGAATTTAATTTTATTATCTTGCTACTATAATCGTTATACGAATTACTTATTACAAGAAGCTTATTGTAGAACCTGTATGTTATTTTATCGTGATGTAGGGGAAGAGGAAGTAAAGAAAATATAGGTCAATTATGTATCGAACCATTTCATAAGTACAAAAAAAAACTTTAGAAAGGTGAAGAAAATTAATATTATTTTGAAGTTTATATTTAATAAACACAGATGGTTGATAAAAATAGGTTAGCACGAATAAATTAAATATAGAATAGAAAGGTGTAACAAATATTTTTTGAGCATCCCTATGTTTACATATTCTGGATCCGCACCTGACCGCGCGGTTCGACGGAGTGATACGGGGTATGGGATTCGAATTTAATCGAAGAAAACGCGAACTATCATCCCAGATCCGAGAAACATCAAGTACACACGACTTCTAACATTATCCCCAAAGTGGCCGAACTGGTGTCCGGTAGTTGTTTATTTTCGCTTCGCCTTACCTACGTTCGAGTACCGGATCATAGCCGACCGGTAAACGTTAGCCACTGCACGAACGAGTAGCAGCGAGTTCAAAATCGAGATGGACGACTAGGCGGCCAAGGATCAACTGCAATCCGACCGTTCTCATCAGGTTTTCCGTCGTCAACCTAAGGCGAAGCAAAAAAAACATTAAAAACACCGACACGGGCCCGGCCATTTTGTTGTGTTACGGGCTCACTAATCCATTCCAAACCACAAGGACCGAAGTCTGTGTAAGGGAACGAATCAGTAGATCACTAGATTGGAGCCCTAGACGTCGTATGCATCGATGAGTCCGGATAGTTAAATCGAGCCGTTCCCGCGCAAAGGGTGAAGTCATCACCAAAACGCGTGTTCGCACATACGAATTGGTGACGACTCGAAAGGTATCGTGGGTCGAAAAATCCGTTGATCGCGCGCAGGCGCGGATTCAAGGAGATACTATCGGTGCATGGGTACCCCCTGTCGTTCAAGTCACCAATGAAATAAAATTATGTAAATAATTTTATCATTTGTCATTTTCAAAATAAAATTAATACGGCAAACACCGATTTCGGACTCAATTCGGCACAAAATGAGTCTTATTGCCGAATGAATCTTATAAGCGAAATGAGGAAAAACAAAAAACAATAAACAAAATACTTATGAATTTAATTTTATTATCTTGCTACTATAATCGTAATACAAATTACTTATTACAAGTAGTTTATTGTAGAACTTGTATGTTATTTTATCGTGATGAAGGGGAAGATGAAGTAAAGAAAGTATAGGTCAATTATGTACCGAACCATTTAATAAGTACAAAAAAAGCTTTAGAAACGAAAAGAAAATTAATGTTATTTTGAAGTTTATATTTAATAAACACTGATGGTTGATAAAAATAGGTGGGACAAATAAATGAAATATAGAATAGAAAGGTGTAACAAATATTTTATTTTTTTTTTGATCATCCCTATGTTTACGTTTTCTGGATCCGCACCTGACCGCGCGGTTCGACGGAGTGATATGGGGTATGGGATTCGAATTTAATAAGAAAACGCGAACTATCATCCCAGATCCGAGAAACATCAAGTACACACGACTTCTAACATTATCCCCAAAGTGGCCGAACTAGTGTCCGGTAGTTGTTTATTTTCGCTTCGCCTTACCTGCGTTCGAGTACCGGATCACAGCCGACCGGTAAACGTTAGCCACTGCACGAACGAGTAGCAGTGATTTCAAAATCGAGATGGACGACTAGGCGGCCAAGGATCAACTGCAATCCGACCGTTTTCATCAGGATTTCCGACGTCTTTCAGCTACGGGAAGAAAAATGAAACGTGCATTAATACCTAGCGATTGAAATTTTCCGCAGACTTTTCAAAACCAACTGAACCGCATATCATAGTTACGTACGGCCGAAGAAATTCCGTCAAGATTGTTCCGAGACTGCAATGAGCAGGGCGGCAAGTCGTCACTGGTACACATTGTTCTCGGTTCGCGACCAACACGACTGATCGCGTTCCGTTACGGACAAACAGTGTACGGTTATTTGTTTATTGCGTGTGGGTTAGCTGGATCCACGACGACGTGTTAGTCGGTAAACAAACGTATTCATCCGTTTCGGTAACAAATATAAATTTCTGTGCCGGCCAGAGCACATTTATTAAATGACGGACAATGTGCGAACCAATTTTTTTTTTTATTTCGTAGTGGCGGTAAAAGATTCGATCGTGCTGACGGGGTGGGCTGATGTCTCGAACACGGACCGAGATCGCTGAGAAAATGATTTTTGACACGCTGCGAGGTTACGAAATTAATAAATGAACGCAGCTTTGACGAAAAATAAAATATAATAAATAAAAATAGTCCATGGCGGTGTGAATGCTCCGGAATACACCTGCACGAAATTTGATTCTCGTGTTTCATCAACCGTTTTTAGAAATTTAAACCGATTCACTCGATTCACGGAATAGAATAGTTTTTCTCAGAGCAATGGTACGTTTATTAAAAGTTCAAAAGACCAGGTACAGCAACACTATTCACTTGTTTCCGTATCTCACCCAGGGTCGACGATTGTGATCAATAAGATTGTGATCTCATTAGATTTTCCATGTATTCACCTGTATGTGTCGTGAAAAGTTTACTTCCACTAGTATATTTGGTATAACAATCGATAACAATATTTAATAGTACCTAATAAACAATTATCTATGAGCAATTCTTATTGTTGGATACATATTCAATATTGAAAAAACACTTCATATTTATACTAGTAAGTATTGTATAAGTGCAAGAGTAAACTCAAGTGTCCGGAGTCGCGATTTCATTCGGAAATTTCGGTAGAAATGCCGACAACGACGGCGGTCGGTCACCACTCATACCATCACCTGTTTGGCGATTCGGTCGTAATCGCGCCCGCGAAAAGGTTCGTCGACAAGAACAAAAATGTAATTCTTAGAAAAAGGATTTGTTCGTTTACGCATCGCTAACTATTGGCGGTTTGTCTACACATAATTACAGTAGCCGAAAACTCATGTACCACGGGCTAACTGTTTGCTCTGTAATCAATGATAATACGAATGTTTTAACGCGGACACATCAACTAACAATAGTGCATTACGTTGGCCAGTGGCGTACGTTTAATTTTCTTATGGGGTCGAATTGTACACGTACGTGTTAATTGAAGTGCTTCGCCTAATGCAACAACAAATCCTATCGAAAACCAAACAATCGGAGTTCACGCAACCTCGTTTGTGATAATATTTTTATCGGAAAATTGAAAACACCATATGCGCAAAACGATCGAATTAACATGTCGAATATTTTATTGCAATAAAAAGTCCAATCGTCGTTTTTTGTTCGATTGCTCAACAAGAACTTCGTCTGCGGTTGTTCGGTAACGATGATGATTTACAGATGTTGAGTGTTTTCATCCTAACCGTTTCAAAACAGAATCTTTTCCCTATAGCCCTCGGAAGGGATTTATTCCAACCAACTTCACACCCTGTTTGTGTGCCTATGATGTAAGTGTTTACATGTAATTTTTCCGTTCTCTCGTACGCTCCAAAGTACGACAACTTTTGCACGGTTATTAATTGTTGTAAAATAATAGCGCGAAATACGCGATACGTTGAACGGGGGGGGGGGGGTTAACGAAAACGTTGTTGTTTCACGAAAAATTCGTCGTGCAGACACGACGAAACGTTAAACCGAATAAAAAAGTTCGACTGCACGTCAGTGCACGCGCGTAGACGGCACACGGTACTCGTCGGATCGTCACCAATTCGTATGTGCGAACACGCGTTTTTGTAATGACTTCACCCTTTGCACGGAAATGGATCGGGTAGCTTTTTTCCAATTCGCACATCGCTGTTGCGCACGTGTGTACATGTAATGGTTTCGAACAGGTGGTAAATATTAAAGGGGAATAGATTCTGACCCTTTCACGTTTCAATTATATTTTTCGTTGACTTCTGTAACCACACACATTCAATAAGTTATAACCGTGAAACTTTTAAAACTGTTGTATCCAAAAACCGCACACCTGTGATTTAGACCCCAACTGTTATTAATTAAAATTAAAATAAAAAATAAAACTATATGTTTATAGATATTCAATAATGTAAAATAGTAGTTTACAAATAATGAAACATTTACAAAGTTTGAAAGTGTTCTTAAAAATAAATACAATTTAATTTAAAATCAAAAGTATAACTATTACGTATTTAATAACTTGTTTTTGTTTTCAATCGGACCGACTATATTATACACTTTCTTTAGATATTGGTCCATACGCATCACTGTGTCGATATGAATACTACGTAAAACAACTATAATCATAAATACAAATGGATTCGGAGCGTAAGATTCAGAATGATATCATTGACTTTAATATTTTTTTTTTCGTATACAGTATTGACCCACTATAAGTACGAGTATGTAGAGTTTTGTAATACAGTGATCGATGCAAATCGTGCGGTTTTTGTGTATCGACCTATTCAAGTCGATAATCAGTCGAAATCAATAGTATGCGATTTTCGAATGCAAACATATGTTTACTGACCGATCGGGTGGGTACACGGAAAGGATTCAGGTGTAATTTTTCCATGCCGATTTTCTATCCATTCCCGTTATTTTGAACAATATACGACGGATGTACGGGTATAAGGATATAAACGGATTACGTCTTAAGCAAACGTTTATAATGATTTTGCTATGAACAATGTTACGGGACATTTTAAGTCATTTTCTCTAACGTTGAAAAATTACGAAAAAATACTCGTATTATGTTCTTCGTTGAAGTCAATCAACTCGACCCTAAGGACCAGTAATATACTCGTACACCGGCATCTCTGAAGCACTGAAATGATTCTTACGAATCTGCAGATTTTATTGTTGTTCCTATACGCTGATCGATTTGAAATTGAAATTGAACATATTTTTTCTCGTTTTATTTGTTCGTTAACAGTGAAAACGTCACATTAGCCGAAAACGTTCTGGAATCCGGTTTTCATAACGCACTACAGTATACCAGCAGGTGAACAGAATTTGTCTTTAGCTCGCCGACGTCGTTCGAAGTGATTTTTGGAATAGAGAAGGGGGAAAAATGAGTAGCCAAACGCTATATATGGAAATTTAATCAATTCGTCCGTGATCAGTGTCAACAAAAGTGAACACGAGTATCATTATAGCGATCGGAGCATAAATTTCGTCCCATTTCAAAGTAAATAATATTCGTTTTCATCGACTCGGAGTAGGTATTCATGCATAATGTCCACAACACGACCGCACCATGTGCAGACGACTTAACCTGTAATAATATGTGAACACCCGTTTTACGGAATCGCCTCTCGTTAGACCGCGTACACAGAAAAGTTACACGTCGCACGGTCCCAATCGAGGTTAAATCTAAATTTCAAAAATACACGTTATACAGCGTGCACTGGGTTCACCGGAGGTGTGTAAAACGCACGCGCAACACGACCGCACAAATTACAATTTGTTTGACCCTTTACGCCGACCACCGTGTACCTACGCTACAAACAATAACATATCTAGCGATGGAGATGTACGACCTAAAAAATGTAATGCCGTTGTTCAAAACGAAAACGTCTCTTTACATCGAAATCGAATTGGTAGAATTTTTATTACGTGGCAGAGGATAACGTTTTGAATTTTCATTAAAAAATATCGAATACGTAAACGTATCGTTAAAATGTTCTTTAGTTTTCAAACATTTATAGTGAATAAATCCACATTGATATTCTGTGGATTATTTTTTTTTTTACAGCCATATGGTACCAGTGGCGTATTTGAGAGTTCATGTCGGTGGGGGCGAATTTAAAAAGAGTTTACCCAACTATTCACACAAACTTACCAAGACATAATGAATTTTATATTGCACCTGTATAACCTATAAAGTAATAAGTTAAACAAATATGATAAAAAATCAACATATTAAGCAACATTATTAATAAAACAAAATCTATGTTTCTATTTTTTTTATTAGCAAATCTATTTATAACATTATCTATTGATATAGTATGATGTATTTTAGCAAAGCCAAACTAGTCAAGCGTTCTTGCCTCATTTTGGATCTTATCCATGTTTTCAATCTAACAAATAAAAGCAACAAAAATAAGCAAAGAGATGAATTATAAGTTTGTTTTTAATGTAATTTAAGAAAAAGAACAAGTCCTTAGTTTTAAGCAATGTAAATATATAAATACATATATACGACATGTGTACCACAAAGAAAAATGTATGTACATTTTTACCATGGTTATCTAGATAACCGTGATTTTTACCAATAATTTGTTATCATCAACACAATTTTTCGGATTTTTGTTTTTTAATGAAATACTCAAATACCCTATACCCATTAGTTATATAAAATTTTCCTGGTCTAAAAATTCTCGGGGAGGGGGGATTGCCTCCATCGTCCCCCCCCTCAAATACGCCACTGTATGGTACCACACTAAGGGGTGTTTTGAATTGCAGAACACACTTCTTTCGAACAATGTCTTTGTAAAACTAGCGGCACGTTTAATGAATTAATTAAACATAACTATAACATTTAATCAGGTATATATATAATATATACATAGTACAACCCTAACAAATCTACCCTTTTTAATATTTTCTTTTTTTGAATTGAATATTGTCATCTTGAGAAAAAAAGTAATAAAATAGGTATGTTAATTTAATCAAGAAATTAGAAAATATTTTATACATATTGTATGCATAATAATTTATATAACTGAAATATAAATACAGACACACTTTATTATTTAATAATATATAGTGAAATAATATTTACTTTACAATTATTTTCATGACTTTTGCGAAGCAAAAGAGTCAATAATAGCATTAACCGTTTTTGTTAATCAGCTTCGACGATGAAGAGTGGTAATCAATCGAAACGATTTCTCTTGTTGATGGTTTTAAATAAGTTATGACGTGTCTAAGCATATAATTAATTACCTCTTCATCGAAAAATTATTCGACAGAGTACATAGAAGAATTCCAAGAACAATAAAAATATTAGGATTTTAACTTAACTATTTAGTTTCATAAACACCGACATAACTTGAACACTTTTAGGTAAAATTGTACTCTCTTTAAACCTATGAGACATGTCTGAAATTGAATGCATTCATTTGGGAATATTCTCTCCGTTTATACATTCTGAAGTAGTTTAGTTATCTCACGGTTGATGACTGTTAAAAAAAAGAAAAAAAGCTAGTATTTATAGAGAAGATCATCGTATAATTGATTTTTGTTTTCTAGTTTAACTATAATTTTTCTAAAGATTTTACGTTTGTTGGTATTTATAAAGTCATCTATTTCATACTTTCTAATGGCTAATTGTACTCGTAGTATGTGTAAGTGTCATCAGTTTGGTTTTTTCTTATGTAATAAATAAAAGATTGATGTATATCAGTCATAACATCCAAGTTTACACCAACAGACTACATTTTTATTGCAAATGTAGAATTCTTAATATACATCATCCTAAAAAAATAACTATGTATAAACAATTTACAATTTACAATAACAATTTTAAGGCAAAAATTATTTTAATTTATTACTGGCCTTACAAAGTGTATTTGGCTCTGAGTCTAATCATAATTAATTTGACTGTTGATATTCGAATTTTCTTCGAGCACATTCAAAGGACAAATCTTTAACAGACCATCCAGTATCTGACAGATTTTTACTTTAGACGATAATACTTCCCAGGTATGTTGAAGCTGCAAAAAACGTAAGAGTTATCGAAAAACTGAATTTCATTTTAGAAAAATATTGCTGCATCAGTCCCCACTAAATTCATGGAATGCGAAGAAAAATGTACACATTCTGTAATTGGGCTGAAACTTTTAATTCTAACTTGTAGTCCAGAATGAATACCGGACATTTTAATGTCATTATTATATGATTGTTCTCATAGGATATTAAGATTTAGGTTAAACTTCTCAATAATAAAAAATACTTCATAGTTGCCTGTTCAGATTATAACCAATACGATCTAAAGAGCGCAAAAATTCATTCGATTGGTTTTCCATTAGATTAGCACATCTTACAACCCATGATAATTGCTCTATGAGAAATATTAAGTACCGAATCTATATATAAAAAGAACATTTTTTCACATCATGTTAATAATCGGTTCATACATTTTATATGAAACATTTTACCTTTCTTGAATTTCAATAACTTTTTATATTCGTGGAAGGAAATGGATGTAACTCAATGATTGACTAAAGTGTCCATGGAATGCCAATCCTCTAAAAGCTAACGATCTTAAAATGGCTACAATTCTCTTTAATGAATTATTCAATACAACACGAGTACTTTATTCTCAGTTTCTTGAATGAATTATAGGCTGTTATTTGCCCTTCAACGATTGTCCATTATTTGAACAGATCACAATAATTTATTTATAAATCCAAATACGATCGAACACTGAAAATTGATAATGACCTGATTATTCCTTGATCATAGGTTTAGATTGTTTCGTTTTTACTATCAAAAAATATGTTATACATATTAACAGATGCGATTTTTTTTACTTATTTTTAATAATAAGAAAAGCTTTCAGAAGACGTTAACAATACGAAAATGGTTCAAAAGTTTTCCATCACAATTGCAGTACTTAACTTTATGTATGGCGTATTTATATTTAATTACACCACATTTCGTTTGACACTTCGGTTAAGAGAAAAAGAGAAATATTTAAGACGAGCGTAATTGGAGCGTAATCAGGTTCAAATTTATTATAAGATGATGAACAAGTTTTTTTTTACGAATTCTTTGCAATGTTTCAATTTGATTGTTCGGGCTACAAACGAAGTAAACAAATCCAAGTATAAGTCTATGAGTATGAAGCAAACCTATTTGTTATTTGAAAACCAAAAATATATAGTTTTCTTTTAACTGGATTCGGCGCAGCGGTGTATAAAATAACTTGACAGCGCTACTGCGATCCTGGTACCGGTGGTTCTTTTAGCGAATGTGCTGCCAAAGAACGAGGCTTCTAAACGATTTGACTGCTAAAATCCTGATATCGTACGATAGTCAAGCAAATCTTTTCGTCTATTCGGAATTTACCTGTAAACATAAGTAACATAAGTAAGATATAATATTAATATTTTAAATAATAAATTAATAAATATTTATCTATATAATATTATATAATATTAAGTAAGATATAATAAAATAATAATAATATCACAAAATATAATTAATTATTAAAATGTCAAACTTCCTAAAACCTGAAACCTAATATTCAACTAATCTAATTCAACTAGACTGGTATTTAGTTATTATGAAGAATATTATTAATATTTGAGAATTTTTAAAATCTCTTCAGATTCAATGAGATCATTTTTTTTTCATTTAAATTTTTCTTTAAATGCATTGAGTCGACGCAACAACAAAACTAGACGGAATCATGTTGAAAATATTTCAGCTGGTGTCATGTAAATGTGTTTAATTATAATAAGCACAACACTTTTGTGTAACAAATGAATCAATACATTTCAAAACATATACATTTATAAATATTTAGTGGATTCCGTCTAATGTGAGAACCGGTCGAAATGAGCATCCGAGTGATATGGGAAAAATGGTCTGGTCCCAAATTAAATGTATACTACAAGGTTAAAGAAATCACTTACAAACATACTCAGTTTGGTTCGGTTCGGTTTATTATACAATATTTGTTTTGTTTCGCCATATTTGTCATGACATTAGAATATGTATTGACGACGAATACAGTTAGCTTTCGTTGTACCTACGAGATTGTGTTTATTTAAACGCAATAAAAATCATAAACCTTTATGTGATTTTGTTGCGAGTTTAATTGAATGTTTAGGAGTGCGCACAAGTATCAAGAGCAATACATAAAAATAAAGCAATAAACTTCTAGCTTTCTTTCGACAACAATCATTTCACTTTTACCGTGAGTTCAAACGCGATCATGAACGTTTTTGACTATGTATCAAAACGATTTTTCTTTATGCGTCTCGAGTTTATATTATTCATCAATATTTTGCATATTTATCTGTTAATATAATTTAACATTTATTTTTCCAATTGTATGGCTTGCGTGTTAAAAATGTTGGTGTTTTTGAACAAAGTTCGGTTTATATGGCAACATTAGTGTTACAAAAAATAAAATATATTTTGTTCGTCGTGTATAGTTATCGTTACAGTTAAAATAATAATAATAATCATAATAAAAGTTAAAATATTTTTTTCATTTTCGTATACATACATACATTATTAGTTTAGCAGATTAATTATTCAAAAATGTATCTTATTCTGAATCACTTGACAATACATTAAAGAATCAGTTAATTACTAAGAGTCTCATTTGTATAAAACCGTTACTGTTTTGTTTATTTAAATATAAAAATATTACATTTAGTCTATACATCTACAGTATAATTATCTCACAATTTTATTGCATAGGTACCGATAGTGTGTGTGTAAGCACAATTTAATGTAATCTTTTGGTATACGAACGATATAAAATCGAAAACTCAACTCTAAAGAAATACGTTAAAAACATTAAGAGGTAAAATGATAGGTTCATAATTATTTATTATTTTTATACAATCTATAAATACATACGGAGTTCTTTTCAAAAACTGGTTGTATGGCGTGATCTGAAGGTAATAATAAAAATGTTGAAAAGTAAATATAAAATGTTTAAACGAATTTAAAGTACTTCGATTGATATTGAAACAGGTTAATCAATAAATATGTAGTGAATCTGGTGGGTAAGACAGTGGGGTAACCGGTATCAAGTCATATTATAGTGGTAATAAAATTATTTTACCAATATAATGATTATATTTACACCGATCGTTGTACTTGTTTCGTTTAAAACGAATAACAAGTGATTTTCGTGATTATTTTTATTTTGAACAATTTGCATTACTAGCTAATTCTTTATTTGGTGTACCGTCCACAATAATGACGAATCGAATCGTAAATAATTTAAGTAAATACTAAACACGCAAGAAGAAAGATTGTTATAAAAATTGGAAATCGATATTTTACCATATTTTACCATACTCATCAACAAACACGATCATTCAATGTTGTATTCGTAATAAAAATATTTAATATTGTAAATATTTTTATTTTTTTCCTCGTTCATAAACGATAGATAATATATAATCTATAGATTAAATTATCATTATTAAAAACTGTTCCACAAACGGTTAAAACTTATTATAATTTTACGCACATTTATAACTGAATTCAATTCGCATTGTAGACAAGAAATTGCGAACCGATCTACGGAATGATTAAGAGGTGGATTACGTTAAACGTTTATCACTACATAGACTACCATGACTGTCAAATTAATTTGAACAAAACAGTGGTAAGTACTTATGTGTTCTGATGAATATTCTAAAATTTAAAAAAAAGAATCATGTATTTCATAAGCATATCAAGCACAGTTACTTTAAGCAATCATCCAGAATATATATTTTTTTCTTCGATATAACAAAGATACAAAAACATAGTTTTAACAGAAACATACTTGAAACTGTTTTTATGTCAGTCAAGTTTCTTCTATCCAACAGTAATACAAGTAATTCAACACTTAAAATAGTTTCTCGTTGTGATTCGGTTGACAAAAAAGCAATTACATTGAGTCCGAATACTTTGTAACACTGCAAACTATGATTAATCGTGTAAAATGTTTTTTCTAACGTCCAAACGTCTTTTATCAGCGATGATATTATAACCGTATTACGGAAGAAGCACCGCGCAAATAGTCCTTGTATAGACATAAAATTAGCGAACGTCTAGAGGCGATTTCAAAACCGCTAAAAACGACCAGATGATGGCGTACAAGCTGACATTATTATCAGACGGATCAGGTGCGTTGAAATTTATAATTCCCGTCGCTCGTTTTTTTTTTTTTTTCTGTTATCGTTTCTCCGTTGTCGATGGCTGTCGGAAAGAAAAAATTCCATATCAAAATATGTTTGCGCGTACGGACAACAGTCGGTGACTGCTCGTGCACTCCGGAGCATTCCGAAATCGAACGTCCGAGGACGATGAAAAAAACGAAAGAAACGCCTAAAAGAAAAAAAAAATATATAAATGCGAGACGCGTTGACGACGGGAGGAGCCCCTCGCTATGTTGTCGCCACTGCACGAGATGCACACGAGATTCGAGTGCGCACTTTTCGCAGTGACGAAAACGGATAGGAGAAAAAAGAAGAGACCGGTCGCCGACGGTGTCCGCGTGTTCACGTAACAGGTATCATAATTATTATGATGCACGACGGACTCGTATGCGAAGTCGGACCGGCGGCGCACAACCTGTGACCCCCCCCCCCCCCCCACCGTGTTTCGTGACATTCAAAGGATTCCGACTAGGACTCGACCGCGCATATTTCTCAGGCGTCGGTCGGATTCTTTTGCGCCGAAAAAAAAACGTCGCGCGTTACCACGACTGCGATAATTTTGCCGCGCCGATCGCGTTTCCTTTGTCGAGAGAGAAAGAGAGACACGAGATAAAAACGAAACGAAATAAACCTGCTTACCTACAAATGTTTTCCGCACATTCCGCGTGCGATCTTTTTGTCACCGACGCCATGGCTTGCGCCTGTGGCGCAACAAACCAGGATGGATGTCTAACATCGGGGCCCAAAGACTCAAAGGAGACCTCATCATAAAAGTAAACTTGGAGGGTATTTTACCGCGAAAGTTTTGAAAAGCGCGTTTAATGATAAGTAATTAGTAAGCAGTCTTTATTGGAAAAATTTTAATTTACAATTTCAGTTACAGGGCCCCGGACTTACCTAATCGTCGAGGCCTCAAGATCCTAGTCGCGCCACTGCGTTGCAAAATATTCGAACGCGACGTTTCCCGAATTCTTTCGTCCTCGGGACCTTTGCGGGAACCTGTGCATTTATGCGGAACCTCCACCCCCGTTTTCTTTCTTTTCTTCGTCGGATATGGAATATGTCCGGCAACGGCCAAAACCACTCTGTCTTATTTTATTCAACCTTACGGTTGGTTTCGCAGTTCCATTGTCACAACATTATTATGCAACAAATCTTTACGATAACGTAAAGTAACGTCTCGATGAGAAGAAGATTAACTTTCAACTGTCGTTCGAATCCTTGAAAAGGTAATTAATTTTTTCCCAAATTCCTCCAGAACCATGATCGCTGTCTTGCGGAACATTTGGGTTACCATGGTTAACTGCAGTTAGGAAAAAACATGGTTTTAACACGTGGCAATGGATTTTTTAAGGAATTTTTTCACGCGCCAAACCATTTTTTTCTCAAAATAGTCGGTGTATAGTAATAGCATGATGGTAGTAATTCACACTCGCTCCGGTTAATAATTAAAAATAAATCTTAATGCTACACAGCAGAAAAGGTAAATTTTGATAATATATTTTATTATATATAAATGTACCTATCGTTCATTACTTAATTATTTTATTTTACAAAATTTAAAAAAAAATCTCCTGACAGTCAATTGTGTTTTTTCCGGTCTTTCGAAACACTATCAACTAGGCGATATTTGTGTCACCTAGTCAACTAGTTTAAAAGCTGCACTGACACGCAGTCAAACTTACGGAGAAAATACGATTCTCCGCGTAGGCGAATCGATTTCGATAACCGTATAACATACGACATAAGCTCGTATAAAAAATGTGCCTATTACGGGTTGGACTAGCAATGTTCTAGAGTTTTATTTTTGTTCGTCGGATTTCGAACATTTATCAATCATATCTTACGATTGTTCGTAATTTTCGTAACGATACCCATTTAGTAATAGTTATATTAAGTAATAAGTATTAGTAATAGTTCACTGCTACGTACACACGTTGATATATGATTTACAAAATAATAATTTCTAGAATCACCGAACGTTATTGAACATTTTTTATTAACAGATGTATTAATTGATTTCATGTTTTCAAACCAATTTACTTAAAGATAATTAAAATTGTTTATCGATCTATTTATGATCTTAAATCAAATGCTTTCAACTCGTACCTAAATGGTAATGATGTAGTTTTAAGACAAGTAAATTAGTCGAGTACGTTTAAACTATCGCATAAAAGGAGTAATATTTCAATATGTTATAATTTATCGTACAAGTAACTTGTATTTAAGCAATTCGTATTCAATGTTAACATTCCAAGTAACATATCTGTTTTTATGCGTTCCTCTGTGCAATCGATTGCACAACAAGCAATCATTGATAAATTTCGATATGCAATACAGCCTATCGTTGATTAGTAAAAAATGGCTTTCGATTAAAAAAAAAAACTGATCTTGAAAATAAAATTAAGTACGAATATACTTATTATTTTGTTGATTTGAATCCGAAAGATGGATAATATAAATCGATACAGCTTAAACACACAACTCGTATTCAAACATAACGCGATTTCATCTTAATGTTCAAATCAATTATACTACTCTTTTTATGTTACCGGTGTATTTTTGTGTATAATAGTGTGTGACAAAATACACTAGAGCCTTGCAGCCGTGTTTACAACTACGCATACGGCAAAACTAGTAGGTATATTTATCGTGAAACATTTTGGTTTCGTTCGTCGATGGTTATCAGCTTTAGGATTTGTGTAACCTGTCATGTCCATTCGTACGCGTACGCATTATAGCCGAAAACTCAAAAGATATATCTCGTCAATTTACATTTTACGAGGCGAGTTTAAAATTTGAAAATTATGCAAAACTATATTTTTATTTGCGCGACGGTTAATTTATCGATTTCGAAGTAATTTAAAAATGTTTTTGTATTTTGTTCAGGTAACACGTTCGCAAGATCGTTGCAGTGTTGAATTGATACAATTTTCGAGAACCCAACGAAAAGTGAAAATGTGTGTTTTTGTTGCGGATGTACTGTGGATGGACGCGTGTTACGCTCTGAAAATTATTAGATCAACAGGAACTTCTATCGCGAGTTTTGTGACTTAAGAAATGCGATTAAAGCGACTAAAAAATATCTTCAGAAGTTTACAATTTTATTATCGTTATTTTTTATTGGTTTTTGATAATATTTAACATTTTACATTGCACGTAGGGTATAACAGTTATGAATTAAAAATATCAGAGTTTATCCATCATCTTAACCCTAATATGCATTTAAATTTTATTTTTCATCATAACTAATTTATTGATCAAGGGTGACCAACTTTTATTGCAGGCTTGTAAGTTTTTCTAGGTTGGTTATATAAAAAAAAAAAAAGGTTTTACTAATTAAAATATATTTTAAATACGTGCATGTTTTTCTATTTAAAATATAAATGGGTAATAGTAACTTTAATTTAACGATTATACATAAAACATATTTTAACATATTTTAATAAATTTATTTGAACTAATATTTCTTTCTTTCATTAATTGTTATTAATTTAATTTTTATATTAGTGGAGTGAAGAAAAATATTAAAATTACAAGATAAAATTATATTTGTTTGATGAAAATATATTGAAAAGGAGTCGTAATAGATCTGTTGGTCACTTCTAATATAAACCAACTTGATGCGATTTTTATACCACATGTTTTTTATTTAAAAATTTAACAAATATAAAATATAAAATGTTGTATAATAGTTGATCGATAACTAGTTTTGATGAATAATATCATCATCACAAATATATTATATAATCTTAAAGAGCAACGTTCGGCAACTGGTGGACTTCGGTCCAAATCCGGTACCTATATGATAAATAACTAAAAAATTTTACTATTGAATAATTGTAAAATTGTCTAGGTTTCCATCTTATACAGTAGTAATACAATTATTAATAATTAATTAACTATTTTTGTTTTATTAATAATACAAAACTAATACATTTAATTAATTCATGATTAATAATTGAATAAATAAATGATTCAAATAAAAAAAAAATTAAATATTCTATTCGATGTAAATTAAACTCAGATTAGTTATACATGGTTGTCTAATAATTAATTATGTAATATTTTTTCAAAAAATTTGTTTTCATCATAACTAGAAAATAATATTACAGTAAAAACTTGTTTCTCTGGACCACGTTCATTTATCATATCAGTTTTCCGGACTTCAATAGAAATAACTTATCTACCTCTGTTACAGAGACTTTTGTTAAAACTGTAACGTCATTGCATGTAAAGCAAATCTCTTGGCCATTTAACTCTAGTAGCTATGTATTGTGGAAACCAGCTAACATAGTTCAATGTCGAAACACGAAAAAAGAAAAATACTAATTCAGTATATAATAATATTAAAGATTCGATAAATTAAATGTATCATTTATGTTTCATTCTAAAAATACCCAAAGGATACGAGAAATGTTATCTGAAAAGGGTATTAAATTGTACTTGAAAAATGCACACATCAAAATTAGTAAAAATTTCACGTCGTACTGGAGACAAACCCTTAATAGTATTTAGAGGAATAGTTCTTTTGTCCGATGCGGTCTTAGAAAATGTTCACTGTCAATATAAATGAGTGTGCATATGTGTAAGCATGTCTAATTAGAGAGTAGAAACACGAGTCGTCTCTCGTCAACGTACGCCTCCATAAAGTTTTACTGAACACTATAATTAATTATTCTAGTCATTACCACCGCTGCGCGATTCATTTTCAGATTGCATAATATTATTATTATATACGTCGACGAGTAGGTTCGTGTGTTATTGTTTTGCCACGAGAATCATTGTTTTCGATTAGACACCAATACACATATCGTGGTATGCGCTGTGTTCGGGGTATTTCGACACATGCTGCAGCGATGGTGTACCGTGACCGTTACACGTACGAGAGGTTTGTCTTAGGATGTGATGACCGATGATCGAAGAATCGCTACCTCGTGATTGCATTATCTTTATTCGTCCCGTATAAGACAATTTAGAATTGATGTATAGCGTATTTAAAGTGCACGAGGATCATTAATTCGACGTGGTATTGCCGTGACGTGACGAAGAAGATACTATGCACGTAGGATCTGATTCTTACGAACTGAGAATAAATCAGGCAAGTAGTTTGGTGCGAATCAAGCGTATTCGTTTAATCGTAAACATAACGCTTTTCCGCCGGGCAAACGCGACGCGTCGGACTGCATGGATCGTACACATATATCCGTCACTCGCACGTACCTGCACAGAAGGAGGAGTAATAATTGATCGGAACACGTTATCGGTACGTAGGTACACGATACTGTACCGAGTTTGTACATAGTTTAACGCGCGCGCGAAATCGGAAAAAAAAAAAAAAAAAACGGTCTTGTATTGTTGTACGGGTATTGTACAGCCGCGAACCGCGTACATGTATAAATAACGACGAGTCGCGAAACAATGATCCGCACGGCGCGCCGCGGCGGCGGTCTTACAGCTCGCGTATAAAAAAAAAAGATAAAAAAAAACGAGGTAGAAAAAAACAACGAGTGAGCCGCGTACCAACAACACTCGCACGTGGTACGTACACTTATATAAATCGTTCGCTGCGTTATCGATATTATACGCGTACACATGCTTATAAATGCGTATATCAGGCATGTCAAACTCAAAGTATCAGATGGGCCAAATATATTGAAAAGTTTACTGTTTGGGCCGCACATAAAAATTTAGCGAAAAAATAAATATTTTGTAAAAATTTTTCTATATATCTATATAGATATAAATATATATAAAACCATCAATAATCCTTATTCGATTATGATTTATCAGAAGATAAGACAGTATAATAATGTATACCAAATAAACCACTCTCTAAGAATCTAAAATAGTCGTTACACGACATAAATATTTTTTTTTTTCGTCCATTAATATTGGTATCCACGGGCCGCGTTTTTGACGTGCCTGGCGTATATGAATACATGTGTACGGTGTGTACAGTTGCGCTTACGTGTTTGACCTGTGCGAATCGCACGCGCGTGAATGGACGCGCACGTATGGAGCGGTCCGGGGCGGACAAATAATTGCGAAAATGCGGACAAATAATGGCGCTCGACCGGCGGCGCGCCGTCGAAGTTGCTTGACGACGAGAGTGACACACGGAAGCGCCGCCGTCCGAGCGACGGACACGGACGTCGACGTGGTCGTGTCACACGATCGGCCGACCGGATAGTGCAAACCGACCGCGCGCGCCAGAACGCGCAACGTCCTCCGCCGCTCCTCCGCGTGTGCGCGCGCGCAGCTTCTTGTCGCCGACCATCTCACCCTTCCGCCCAACGTGCCGCGGTACGAAAACGGTTTTACAGCGCGTCGTCGCGACGAACGTGATTTACGACGGTCGCCCGGCGTTCTCCTGAAAACCCTCTCGGAGTCGGGGCGTACCGTAATCCGAGTCCGCGGTGGTGTACCCCGATCGCTGCGCGGGACGCTGCGTGCTCGCGGCTGCTGACCGATCAAACGACGTAGCACGTAAGGTTTGGTTGACAATTTAACGAGTTTCAACGCTGATGTTGAATGAAAATCTTGTAAAACGCACAATTTTAACTTAACGATAAAATAAAACAAACCGGTTGAAAAATAAAATAAAAAAGCAATGTCCTACAAATTACTGCGCGTTTCAGAGTAACGTTTTCCTAGAGACACCGTGTAGGCGTAACGTGTGTGTGTGTGCGACAGCGTGTGCGCAAGTACTTACTTACTAACTCTTTCCCTCCTGATTAACGCTAGGCGCTCTACATGAATTTACACGGGTTCTGATAACGGGGTGACGTGATTCGCCTGTGTTCTATTGTCACTTCCCTTTGCTGTCGAATTTGCATTGTTATGTGAACAGGTGAAATAACAACTTGTTGTTTTCACCTTTCATCTGGTTTCTCTTGGTATTTATGCATATTTTATATCATCATAAATTATACCACATGTATAATTTATTGTTTACAGTATATTGAAATTCATAAATTACCGAGTATTGGGTTTACTACGACGAGGTCGCCGTCGAAGCACCTGAACGGCAAACAATGGCCACAATTATGTACTCTCGCACACGTTCGTTGTTCGTTCCGTGCGACGGGAGCCCACCACTTGATCTTTCGTAGTTCGAATTCCGTGTAAACGTGAGCAAAGATCGACCCAGAAATTAGAAAATAATCGTATCGGGTATGGACGCATTGGTCACTAATCAGACGGTTCGAAGTAATTTCCAGCAAACGTAACAAATCGTTATCCACGAAAGAGTGTCTGCGTTTTGCACGGATATACGAATATTGAAATATTTGTTTCACAATTCTGTCAGCGTTTTGCATCGGATAGAGTCATACTCTAAGTGAGACGACCACGAACTCGTCTAAATGAAAATTATTTTCATTACACTATCAACATGTATTACACATGGAGTAGAGTACACACCGTTACCGTATCACGTTTGACAAACTACGATTGTAATAAGTCACATGATGTAATCGTAGAAATATAAAAAAATCGTAATTTATAAAATACACAACTACTACTACTACTACAACTACGTGTGTACGAGTTTGAAGTTAAAAATCACCCTTGGTAGCATACGTTCCTGGTAGTATGAGTACACACAAATCGAGTGACACAATAGAAAGTAAATACGAAAAGTAAATAATAAATAGTGTCTTACAACGGAATGTTTACAACAAAGTAAACGGAAACGGAGTCTTTTATTCGGCGCGTGAATAATGAAGGGTGGGTCTGTTGCTATTGCTCCCGGGACATCGGTACGGTCGGTTCCTTTATGCGGCCGGACAACCTTTACGAGACCCACACGCTCTTTTATCGGCTACGATTTCTACGAATGTATGCCACACAAACACACACGCTATTTATGCAGTCCGATTGTGTTACCGGATTAGGGTACCTTTGAACTACCAGGAGTTTATGTCACTACGATCGATTTTCTACGACTGCATGACACTGCTCTGCATTTGAACACCAAAAGTCATAATATCCATAAACCGTGGATCCGGATACGCGTATGTGCCTTTGTGTATCACGCGAACCCTGCGTTCTCCGGATTTGTTCAAGCTCCCAGTGCCGTACACGTATTGTGTACGCGTTCGAAGTACGACGAGAGAAGGAAGGCGGGAACTTTACCGCGAAAAGGCACGGGATCCAATGGCGAAGAAATGCACTTCTCCGAGTCGGCGAACCTAGTGGCAAAAACGATCGTCGCATCAAAGCGGAACACGTATTTTCATTGGAACGCACGTTCATATACCGTTTTGTTTTCTTTTTTTTACGAAGTCCTGAGGATATTCAACGGACCGTTTAGGACGTGTCCGGTCGAGTCGCCAAGAGATCCCGCGCTCGTACGGAACGTGCATACCTGTGCGCGAGAGGCTCTGTCGTTCGGAGAAGTGCGCCCGGTGGGCGTACGCGTACATGATAATGTACGATATAATATATTACACGTGTACGCGGCGCTATCGCCGAGATCTTTGGAAAATAATTCGTGTAGAATCTACGAGGCGATATCGGACCATCGCGACGGCGCGCGCACGCGACACGTAGCCTACGATGAATAATGTTCCTGGAGCGTACGCGCGTCGCACGAGGCACGTAACGAGGCACGTAACATTCGTTTATCGGGACAGGAACGCGTACCCGCGGTCAGCGACGGCCATGTTAACGGTTATTTTTTAAGTCCGCGGACCTATGGCCCTCGCGAGCGTAAAGTGACCGGTGCAGGTCAGCGATATCGAAACCGTCGTTTTTCCTCTCGTTCCTGATGCCCGTGGCGATTCGACGTGGAACAAAACAAGCGGTGCACTTGCGCGCGTTCGCGACGTCGAAACAACGGTAGACCGGCAACGGAGCAGATGCTTTTGTGATGTTCACACTTCCCACGCGGGAACGCGATAATTACGAAACGCTACGCGGGGTGAGGGGGGGGGAGGGAGGGTTGGGGCGACGCGGATATAATATCCTACCGGTACACCACCTGTACGACGTCGCCGCGACCTAGATCGTCATTATGATAATCGACGGATTTCGATCCGATTTGACGATCGGAATACCCGAGAGATTTATTAATCAGTCGAAAACAATATGATAATATGATCATCATGACCGACCGAAATTACTTCCTGTACGCGCGTACAACATGATACAACACTCTGCACGGCACGTATTTAAACGAGTTTCTCGTATACGCGTTCACGGCTCCGCGTTTCTCACGCGTACAGTTACACGGCCGTTACCGAAACGTCGGATCCAACGTGCAGTGCTTTGTTGCTGCGGACCCGGCTTACGAGTGTCATGCGGCTCGGGTTGAAAAATTGCATACCGCAGGGAAACAATTTGTACCGTGTTTAACGTTTGTGTTATCTTTCGGATTCCGAGAGCGATTGAGTGATTACATTCGATTAAGCGATGTCGGATAAAAATCGTTCACGGCTCGCCAGTCGAGTCACGTCAATTCGTTTCTGTCTGCGCGAAACATAAATAATGCCGATTTTCTTTCGTGTCTACTTCGATTTTTATAGCCCAGGAAACATTTGCCCGCGGACTACTACCCGGTGGGGGAGGTGGACGAGGAAGCTGCGATTTAACCGGTACGCAATCCATCGCCACGTTTAGTCTACACGAGTTATTATTCCAAAGACCATCATGACGTCTTTTTCCCGGACGATCGTCGACAGAGAATAGTTTCACTCGTGTCGAGTGACTTGTACAACGCACGTCCAACGGCATCGTGCGCACTTTCTTCAAGACCGTCATTGCAAAGGACTAATGCGTGGAAAGAACACAGATCGTTTTCGAGATAATATGTATATGGTTTTTGTTATTCCCGCGCACGCAACGTGCGTTTTCTCATCCGACGAACGTCGGCTATGCCGACTCTTTCTTTTATACTCGATCGATCGTCGTGTCTTAAAAACGACTTTGAACCCAATCTACAAAGTATATTACTTTGACTTTGACGTAAATGTCACCGATTTCTAATTCGTTGTCTTTCGAACGAGTGTAAGATAACGGGAAAACGTCGAGTTAGGACCAATCTGAAGACTTGGAGACTTGGAAGACGTACGAGTAGATAAATTCCGAGTTTCAAAAAAATCATCGAATCGGCATAAACTCCGAGGGTTCACAAATTAAACTAATATCACAATAGACTTGCGTGGCAACAGTAATTTTCAATTTCTCAGCTTGTTGTTCAAGAAGTATAAAACATTCAGGGATCGACCGCGAACGACAAATAACCCAGTGGGTACGGGAAACGGTACAGGTAATATGTCTTGAAAGCAATAGTGTACCCTGAAGGGCTCTAATAGTATCCGTCGGTTGAATACCACTGGTTTCGTGCATTTTCATTGTACTGTAACACAAAAAGACGTTTTCTCCAACGAACACACAGCGCAACAATAGAATATAAATATATCATTATTAATAATAATACCTTCACATTTTTTTTTTCTGAAAGTCAATTGTGTCAAGGGATTAGTGTGCTCTTGGACTACCAGGATTTCATGCTGCAGTGCAGCATTTTAGAATTCGGACCATTATGTCCACGTATCGGTCCTTAATAATCGTTTTGTAGTGACCAATATACGTACCTATGAAAATTATACATATAACGGCTTCAATAGCTACGTAATGGTGACTCGTAACAAATCGAGTGGTAGCTTATGTAAAAAGATTATATACTACAATATGCAACGGAATGAACAGAGGGCGAGTTATGTTCATAGAAAAAGAAAATCAAGAGTTACTAATTATTCACCGGCTGTTATGGTCGTGAAGTGTAGTACGAACGGTAGATTCTAATTGTGTCGATTCTGTTGAAGAAAAAATTCAAGATATTAAAAAATCGTATACCTGTACACTTTTAGACCAGTTGGGCTTGTGAAACTGTGAGTCGTTTGTTAATTACATGGAGTAGGACGGACCGTAAATTATATATAATTATTTAATTTTAGTATACAGTAAAGAACGAAAATTCTTTGTTATTTTAACGGTTGTGACGGAAAAAAATATCTACCTGTTACACCTAATGGTGACATAATAATTTTACCTTAAAATTGTACGCGTTATTTTTAAAATCAAATTATACTAATAAATAAGAAAAATAAGAAGAATAAACGAAAGAACCATGTTAATACAGTTGAATTTGCGTGTCATCACTACTTTTTTTAAACTTATTTTCAATCGCATAATAATTATAATTTCAAAACTACTGCCAATTTATCGTTTAAATACATTGTAAACATTTTTAAAGAAACTATTATAGTATTTATCAATCACTCCTGTACAACTTAACGTTTGTCATTTAATGCTAACGTTCAAAGAAAAAACAAGGATATCATAGGTTATGTTATTATCACATTCAAAATATTTTATAATCAGCAGTACAAACATTTTTCGCCCATGTCCGCACTAAATACTATTCATTACGATCTACTCGAACATACGTGTCATAAAAATGATATGCGCCATTGGTAAATTGTTTTAGCGCGGTTGTTTTAACTTTTGATTCGTAAAGCAATTTGTTCGTCGCAAAAACAATCTAAAGAAACTCATTTTGACGCGATGGTTTTATCTCGAACGAAACTAAATGAAATCGTAACAAAGCGAATTCCTGCATTCATTCGTTTCATACGGGTCACGCAAATCAGTCTTTTCGCGAGCAATAGGGAATGAGGTCGATCCTTTGGTTCGGAATCGGTACATAAAAAACATACTTGAATAATATAATTGCAGACGCGTTTTATACTTATTTTCTAGGTAGGTAGGTAGGTAGGTAGGCATTCAATGTTTAAAACATCTAGTCAACCGTTATGGTAAGTAGGTAGCGAAAGTGATAGGAATCGGTTGAAAGTTGGAGTTGGATTTGAAGAACACGCGCGTGTAATCAACTACGATTTCCATCGATCTACAAAATTGTGTGGCAAGTGTATCTGTCCCGTAGGACGTGGACGACGGAGGTGCGTGCAAGTAGGTACGTCGGCATACTGTATGGGGTACGAATATTTTATTGTACCTTTGTGTTGTGTTGAAAACGGAATCTCGCAGCGACTTTAATATTAGCTGATCTTAATGTGGGCGTGTGTTTTGTAGACAATATTTCTGCGGGTCAGCTGGATCACCAAACCTTACCGGATTATTGTACATCACGATTACCAGGAATTTTAATATGCTGCAGAGAGAAAAATGTATTGTTTGAGATTTTGAAGTGTCCGGAGTGCTGCGAGCATTCGCGCCCGTTGTACTAAGTTGTGTACATTTGTTGTTAATGTTTCGTTTGCCGATTGCTAAAACATTTTTTTTTTCTTTTTTTATTTCACTTGACGTTGTCAACTCAACGACATCGAAGAATAAAAAAAAGTTCTAACGGTTTACAAACGGTTCGAGCAGTGTAGTACTCCGTGTAGACCACTGCAGTGTTTAATCGAGAGAAATTAAACGAAAACCAGTATCCACTACGTTAAATCGTAGAAGAATTACTACGCAGACGGAAGAAGAACTAAACCAAATCGTTGATAAATATCGCAGTTTACCTACTTATACGTATACGCATGCCGATAAATAGGGACGTCGCTTTAAAAAGGTAATCCTAGAAAATCCTTGGCATTAATCCTAATAACGGTTACGTTTCTAATTATCTGTATCGTACGACTTCAGTGGTTATTCGTGTAACAGTTCCTGCGACGTTTTCACTTCGTAGCCGAACGTTTTTCTCGTGCGTTCCAACGAAAACGGTTCAATATTACAATATGCACACGTGTTTGGTAAAAGTGCTTAGCTGTACAGGACGAAAAACAGCGTATCTTTGTTTCTCAAGTATTACGGAAATCCGACATCTTGCGACCATCGGCACGTACTCATTGTCGTTAGCGGTGGACATCACTGTTGTACATCACTGTTCACGTCGCGTCCACGGGACTGGTTCCACACAGCCTCTTTTGTGCGTGCGGCTTATAAGAAGGTGTTTGGTTGTTTTCGGACAATGACGAAATTATACCGGCCGACAATACCTGTTCTCTTGCTTCCCCGCAGGTCGATTGTGCCGTCGGATTAGTTTGCTCTTAGACTACCAGGAGTTCATGGTATCACGTGTGTGTGTTTTTTTTTTATAAATCGAAATTCAAACCACTTCGTGAGGGCTACGGAGTCACGTGTGGGCGCCATCCCTGACCGAGCAGAAGCGGTTGTGCTCGTCTTCGAAATATAGCACTGCGTTCCACGCGACGTCCGCGCACCAATCGATTCGGCTTTCGGTCCTGCTGATTGATTTTGTGTTGCCTATTCAATGTGTAAGTGTGTGTGTGTGTAATAGTCAACTGACTGTAAATTATTATTAGTATTACTACTTGTACACACTGTACGTATCGTAATTTTTCAAATAAAGTCATTTTTTCTAAATAAAAAAAAAAGGGGAAAAGAAAAAGGTGTGTTTTTTTGTTGTCAACAACGGACGGAGAACCAAACGTAATACGTATTTTTCGTGTGAATTTATGGACTCAGAACATACGAATACACTCTAAAGTCACTAAATGACGATTGAAAACACCTCGAGTCTTGCTGACAAGTTGCTCTGTGCTTGATTTAATTCAAAGGAACAAAAATAGAACGAGTTCGTTCGTTTGTATTTATTTATTTATTTTGCAATACATTTTACGTATAATTCCAATACAATATACATCTCGAAGTTATATGTCAATGAGTTGTACCGATTCGCTGTAAGAAAACAAACACGTACATATCAGACATTTAATTATCCGATGCTTTCAGGTACGTGTAGTTTTATAATGATAGACATTCCAACGATATTTCGTCGATGTTACGGTAAACAATTCGCACGGCACAACCCGTCGATCAAACCAAATACCATATTATATTTCATCGTGTAACTATAACGTAGGCAGTACGCACGTAAGAACAGTGCGCTTTGATCTCGTCTCGTTACGAACGCATTGTTACGATGAAAATAATGATGATGACGATCCGACGTAGAGCGAGAGAAGAAGACGCGAGCTAGTGGCTTGCGACCGACCGCTGCACTGCTGCAGAGACCGCGCCGGACTCGCGTGCACGACACATGGTATATCCACACACTGATATACATATTCATGAACAGATGTTTACACACATATTATACACACGCGCATCGCAACACCGTGTACATATATTACTAATTCTACAACTACTGCTGTTGCTGCTAGTACTACTACCTAGACACTAGTTACCATAATTTACTATTACCATTATTTTACCACGACCTCCACTGCCCGCTCCGCCGTGACACCCTCTACAATGTTTCCTGCCGCGCGCTAATTAACGCCGACTCATACTATTATTACTATTATTATTATTATTATTAATATTATAATATGTTACCGAGCGCGTTAATACGGGAGAATTATGAATGACTAGCTGCGAGCGGGCGGTGGCGGCGGTGTGTGTTTTACACTAATATTAATGGGCCCCCGAGACCTACAACGGCGGCCGCCGGGGTCGAGGAAGTCGCGGCCGTTGAACGCGCGTCGCCGCACGAGCACGAACAATGTTACGGTAAGACGGTGCTGCGTCTGGATGCTATGTTTCGTTCGTCTTGGCGCGACGTGAACGCCCGCGATGCATTCCGTATCGGACGGGTCTCCGGTTTGTCGAGCGAGTAACACGACAGAACCGGACTTGCAGAAACCGGAACACTTTGGTCCCTTGCACCAAGGTGCTCGCAGGCGGATTTCGATGCGTTTCCCGCGGAACGGTCAACAACAGTTACGATATCGATGACCGCCAACGGTTCGTGATGCGACAGGGACCGCTGGTACGGCAACGGTGTTCGAGCGCAGATGCGTGCCCGGTCATAATTTTTTTCTTATTATTCTGCCCGGACACACATTGTACGTGTTGGTTCTTCGTGAACGTGTCACGGCAGTTTTCAATTCGATCGGACGAATGGATCGTACGACACGGCACAACACGATTCTTCCCGTGCCACTCGTTCAATAACATTTAAAGATACCAACGATGTAAACAACACTGACAGTGACCGTTTGAAAACAGGGTTCCGCGCACTCGCTACGCGTATTCTCGAGCTGAACCGATCGCCACCGGACACCGGAGGCAACTGGTGTCGCGGCTGTCTCGTCGTAAACCTCACACGCGTCGTCGGTACAACACGTATCGTAACGCGTTATCGTCAAAAACTGTACTATCCGTGCGTTACGGAGATGACATCGGCACGCGGTCGTCGGACCGTGCGCATAACGTTTGACGTGTTTCCAACGGCCGCCGGACCACCAAAGGTCGAACGAGCCGTACGGAACGACAAAGGTGATCTTCTTTTACGCGAACATTTTTTACTGAACACACGTGTATTATACGGTCTCGCAGTCGCGGTTGACGCGTACGTGTAACGTCTTCCGTGCCGGATCCAGGAAATTAGACGCCCGGGGCTTGTAAAAACGCAGTGCCCTCGTGTAGGTGGTTGGACGGGGTACGTACGTTAGTGGCTTTTTCTATTTTTTCATCCACTCTAAAACGGCCTTAAAACCGACGGCGCCCGGGGCTAGCGTACCCACTTGCCGCCACCACCACCGAGATCTGGCAATGAATAATTGTACGCATATATTACGTGGTGCGCCGACGACGCGTACGCATGCCGTGAAAGAACTGTTACGAATCGGACATTATTATTATTTATTATCATTATTATTATCATAATATCCGTGGCAGACCTGCGGCTCGAGGGTGCGCCACGCGCGTTCGACTGCGGATGTCTTAATACACAATAATACCTCTGCGCGTAACGCTGGTGCACATGCTTGCGTACGCGCAGGAAGGAAAACATAACGAGGTCGATTTTGTTTACACACACCCGTCCCATGCATTGACGTCGTAACACACAAGTACGCGTGGCCTCCCCGATAAGGACGCGGTTTTAATCACGTGTAATTCGTCATGCCGCGCGTTATTTTCGCGCCGGACGATTAATGTAATAATCATGTGCCGCGGAGAACGTGCGCTGGGATCGTTTTTCCGTTTCTCCTTAGGAAGCAGTCGCACAAAAGCAATCCGTTCACCGCGGAAAAAATGATTTCACGTTTTACTCTCGGACAATCGTTCACACGTTCGCGTTCCGCAGATTTACAAAGAGTGTGTTACACGAACAGGGATTGATCGTCATCCGATTTTATGGTTTAGAGCCGCCATGACAGAAATAGCGTTGTACCGTTGAGTTAAGAGTTGCGGGGCCAGCAATGGCACAATTTGGTTGTATTCTGCGGATACCCATGATTCCGACGGATTCACCGATATCGTTCGAAAGACTGCGGTTTCCGATCGAAGTTTCATTTCAAGACTGCTGCACTTTCGTCCTCTCGATAAATAAGGCCCAGGGTCAAACATACTTTCCGGTGGACATGACTTCACAACAATACAAATATCGTTCGTTCGTACTGTGATTGCGTTACAATGTTGGGATCAGACCGCAGTTCTATTACACAGGAATAATTCGTAAAATTGCGGCAGAGACAGTTGTACGTTTAACGCTGTGCGGGTAAATCGTGAGAAAAAAATTGCCACCAACTACTCGCAACTTTTGTCGTAGCTATTACGAACTTATTGGAATAATATTGTCGTTGGTGACAAAGACCGCAGGGTCGCAGAAAACGACGAAGGCGTGTGTTAATCGTGGAAAAGCGGCATTACGTTATGAGATTTTTAACGGGAAAAATGTACGCCGAGTCCGTTGGAACTTTGAACATCAATTAGGTACCACGGGCTCACGATGGCCGTTCCATGTGTTGTAAGTCCAACGAAAAATGTAGCGTCGTTTCAAAACTAAGAGAAATAAGTGTATTCTAAATCGTTTTTCCGTGTTCCCGTTCGAAAAACGAATGGCGAACAGTGGATTTGATCACGTGCTTGTGAAACGATATACGTTCTAACCCTTTAGGTGCACCTGACGCCCGCGAACGTGTTGAAACGCGCCCAGCAGTAAATCGATAAAAATTACACCGCGTACGGTACGTGATGCCGCGCTTGCGAACGGACGGAAAAACACCGCGCTGGCCGTTGAATAATAGATGCACACGGTACACGTTTGTGGAGGGAAATACGACAGCCTTTCCGGTGAGAGGGGGTTGTGGGCGCCGGGACCTAGGCACGGTAACGCATTAAGTCGTACAGCATGCAAAGTAGAAGAAATGCGATTTCCCGTGAAGAACCGCGCGTATCCACTGCTCATCTGATCGCGTCCAGTGTTTCTTTTTGTTTAATTATTTTTTTTTCCGCGTACGTTGTAGGTAACGCACGTGATCGAAGAAAAACGGGGGCCAATAAACGTTTGTCCGAGTACAAATGAAAAACGAACCGACGAAGAAAACCGATTTTTGAAGGAAAACCGGTATCGTTTACGGCGTGCAATCACCAGTGACTAGACAATCATCAAAGAAACCGCGTCGGCGTTCAATAGATTTTCAGGTGTCTTTAACGCGAGCATCACGATGCGCAACATCAAATATAAAATCGAATTTCGTACCGTTCGACGAAAAGTTTCACCGTGTCCGTATGACAGTGGTGTGTTATAAATATATAATTTAATTTGTGTTTTATTTTTCCGCCATTAGTATTCCCCCGTTTTCATCTTTTACCCCATCGTTTTTTCCCGCATTTATTTCACAAATAAACGAGCAACGTTTCGAAAAATCAAATCACCGCGACACTGAAGAAGAAGACCGCGGTCCAGATCCAGAAACATTTCCAGTGTCTCTCTGATCCTTGCGTGACGTGTTCGGTTTGGGACGCGGCGAGAGTGGTAGTCCGGAAACTCGAAGTAATATAAGTAGACACGTACGTTTGATAATATAACTGTCAAAACTATACCCGGTCCCGGGTGAACACCATTATATACCACGGACAGGTATATAGATAAACTACTATATATGTATATACTATACACTCTTTACTGTGTAGTGTACTCACTGTATTAAAAATTCAAATTCGCTTCAGTGGACGTATTAACGTGTGCGTATAGTAGGCACATAATATTATTATAATGTGCACACACACTATACGTTTTAGAAACGGATAGACTCGGAACACGCTACCGAATTTCGCTGACCTTTCATGTTCGAATTAATATTAATGAGCGCCGCCGCCGTTGTGGCCTTAGGCTATATAGCTCGTAGCTATGCGGTCTGTGCGTACGCAGGCGGTATAATATAGGTACCTAAATATATTCATACGTATATATATTTACGCGTGGCGTGTTAAACACCATATCCGCCACCGAGGGTACAATAATAACAATATTATAATAATAATAATAAAAAAAAAATAAATATTGCGATGCATAAAGCGCACGCGTGAGCATTTGTACGATATATATTACCTTAATACTTGTATTGCGTACATACCTGCGTGTGTATGTGTGTCTGTGTGCGCGCGCGCACGTGTGTATGTATGTGTGCGTGTGTACATACAATGTGTAAGATTGTTGTTTTTATTAAAACTTCACTGAATATATATATATGTATATGTATGTAGTGTGTGTGTGTGTGTGTGTGTGCGTACGTAATATACGGCCGCAGAGAAGCGAAGGGCGACGGGGAACAGAAGGAAGAATATAAAAACGAAACAGAACAAACAACGAAATAAACCATATGGACGGCCACGCGGTGGTTTTCAGCTTATGCTAATTTCTTCGCGAGTCGTAAAAACGCAAGTAGGTAGGTAGCTGGGCATTATAATAACGAGCAGCCGTTTTATATATGCGCGCACAGTGTATACATATAGTCACTTTATTTCGTTTCGCAGTCTACCCGTTGTCATGACTACTACAACTACTACTACTACTACTACTACTACTACTTCTGCTACTACTATATTACCCACTAAAATTACTGTCTGTGTACTTATTCGTTTTACGTAACCGGAAGAACGCGAGTAAACATAAATACATTGAAACGCGTGTAAATTGTTCTTCAAGGATGCGCGGCCGGTTCGGACAAAGGGCTACCACACATCATCGAATACGTATTTTCGCGTAAAATTCCTCCGCTCCCGCGATTTGTAAATGAAAAATCATCGCCTTAAACATTTTTATTCTTTTTTTCTTTTTTATTTTGCGGTAAAATAATAAAAACCACAACTGCACCCCGCGGTAAACGCTTTGTCGTTGTTTTCGCACTGTGTCCGGTGTACATGAACAGTAGTGATGGGTAAACGAAAATGTTGCCCTTTACAAACCTATTGTAACGGTATATCCATAACAAAAAGAGAATTATAGGAATAACAACACTGTTAAAATTGTTTAATTGATATATATTTTTAAACGTAACGTAACATCGGTATTTTTGATGTAATACAATTATTAATATTTACTATGAACATTCAACACCTATGAACTTTATGCGCTTTCTACTCATATTAATAGAAAAGAAAAACCGCTGTTAGAAAATATTAAGCTCGTTTTTTTTTTTTTTTTACATTCAATTGACAGTTGACAAGACTACGACTACAGAAATCGTCACTCGAAAGACGAATAGACGATAGAATAATAGTAAAAAAAAAAAAACCGGATGGGCCTCGCTCTGCTGTACAGTTAGGGGTGGAGTGCACCTCGCTTATAGGATTGGTCATTATTATAATGGATTTCTTAAATTTGAATGCAATGATAGATATCATTGTATACGAATAACGATTCTGAACGGAGTTCATATGTTAGTCTAGAATATAATACAATGTTATTTATAAATATTATATAAGTATATTTTATTTTTAAACGAAAAATTTAGAAAAACCGAAAATTTAAATTGTCTATAAATAAGTCAAAATATGTCAAAATACTTTGAAATTTTAACCATGTATAGAAAACGTCAATATAAAGATTTAATGATAATTTCAAGTTGTTGCGGTTTTTCGTTTTTGAGTTAGGGCATTTTAAAAAAACCGATATCATTTGTCAGTCTAGAACATTCTACATTATATTATATTTTACATGTAATTTTTTGTCAATATTCGCTATTCAAACGCTTATAAAAAAAAATTGTGCCTATGGATTTTAATAATTTTTGAATGACTTTAAGAACTACTTCTGTGGAATCTTCTATTAAATTTTCAAGTATTTTGTACGAGTCAAATTTTTTTTATCACCGATTATAAAAAAAAAATGTAAAAAATCGAATATTTTAAATGCCTATAAGTGGCTTAAAAATCAATATAATATTTTGAAAAAAATATGACATAAAGGAAATACCAATCTTAACAGCTGGTAGAAATTTCAAAAATCTGCGACTTATACTTTTTGAATTATAAAAAATATTTAAAATCGTTTGAGAATAAATCGCTATTTTATAAATTTCGTAAATATTTAAATTTCAAACAGTCATAAAATTTTTTCCTCTAATTCCGGTAGAAATTTTTTTAAAGATTTTTGAAGAGTAGCTTATAGATAACCTCGTGTTAAAATTTTGAACCTTAAGTATGAACAGAAAAAATTTTATGAATTTTTAACTACAAAAAAACTTGCAAATTATCGTGATTTTTACATATTTCGTATAAATTGTAACTTTGAGCACTTATAAAAAAAAATTGTGACTTACGATTTTAGATTTTTTTTTATCAGTTAAGGAACAACTTATAAGAAACCTTGTATTAAATTTTCAAGATTTTCTAGGCAGCCAAAAAAATTTTATCGTTATTTAAAAAAAAAATACTTAAAAATATTGAAAATTTCAATTGTCTATAAATAGCTTAATAAAAGTCAAAATACTTTGAAAATTTAATGGTGTATAGAAAACGCTAATCTAAACATTTGGTGAAAATTTCAAGTATTTACATCGATTAGTTTTTGAGTTATAGCAAAATAAAAAATTTGATTATGTCAAAAACTGGTTTTGCGTAAAAACTCCCGTTTTTCCCAAATTTTTTTATGGTTTTTCCCGTCGCATTTAACTTTTGACCCCCCAAAGTACCAAATAGATTCACTTTCCTTTCAGAAAAGTTGCTACATAAGGCAATCGAAGCATTTTTACTGCCCCAAAACGTGTCGACAGACACAAAAAAAAAAAACACACATCATTGTAAAATCAATACATTCTTCACTCCGTTCAGAATCTAAAATTCAGTGCACCGTAACTGCGCATCGTGGCCATTTTGAAATATATCACCTTAACTCCGCATACGAAGTTTTTTTTTAACACCCTCTCTTCGCATAAAAATTTTTTTTTAACACTGTAACTCCGCACATAATTTTTTTTTCATGGTTTAATACAAAATATAATACATTTTATTAAAGTTAAATAAAAGTGATATTGGACTGCAGGTAATACTAGGTAATTATCTAATAAAAATAAAAAAACAAAAAATCGTCATTGTTTAAATTAAAATAGTATAATAGGGTATACATTAAATATAATAAAATTATAATGTAAGTTAAAATAAATTAAAATGAAATATTATTAAACGAAGCCAAATTTTTTACAAAACTATATCTATCTATTTGGTATATTTGGCATTTTGTCCAGTTTCACACCTGATTTTAATTCTGTATACTTGGAATATTTATAATTACTTTCCACTAACAGCACATTTTTTGGTTGACTGTATATAAAACTTGTCATTTTTAAATGTATAAGTAAAACTTTATAAAATAAATTTGTAATCTAAACCTGATAGACAACTGATCAGTGATCACCGTCTATTCGTTGAGTTACAAAGACATTAGAAATTAATCGGTACACAATAATGATAAGATATTGCTTTGCAGATATAATAGTTTAATTTCAACATGGTTTTACGCCGATATAGGCTGGGAACTTTTGTTTTTTTTAACCATATTTTTAGAATGCGGAGTTACGACGCGTTCATTTTTTCAACCGTGCGGAAATACGGTACATGCGGAGCTACGGATTCACAAAATATTTTTATTCATGCGGAGCTTTGGTGCGTCCAAAAAATTGCTCGGCAGTTCACAGAAAAACCATTTAAATTCAAAGTTTTTTAACCTGTAACACAGCCATACAGTTACTCTACAAACACGATTATGTGTCAGTGTGTTTACTGCTGTTGTAAAAACATTGTACACGATGCATACGAAAATAGAAAATTCCGAGTGCTATAATAATAATATGATCACACTAAAAAATACGCTGAACTCACACTCATCTGCTAATTCTGCAGTAGGCGATATAATATTATATTACTATTATTGTTTGTCATGCAAATTTCTCAATGATTAATAGTTCTTCTTAAGAATTTTAATGCATTAGAGAACTCCAAAATTTTCGTTTTCACCGTTAAGTAATTATCATCCCTAGAGAAACCGCTTTTTCTGCCTCCTGCTCATTAACCAGTCACTGCGTTCGAGGTTATAATTCTTTCGTCGTAGTATGTTTCCCGAGTGTTAATATATAAACTGTTCACGATTAAACGTCGTGTCGCGACCCCTGGCAGTCCTGTGCGTGTGCCAATCGTCCTCGATCATCCTACCGCGGTTGGCCGAAATATTTAAAAAATATAATCTTTTTAAGGTTAATATCAATGGTGGCCGTTGGGCTACTGTAGTTTACCTATTTATGTATACATAAATCGTTCATACCGTGCGATTTTACACCGCTCAAGCGGCTAGGTCGCAACTTATTCGTCTTGAATAATTTGCAATTGAAAATGTGCTCATCTGCACGTAGACGTTAGAGTACAGTCAGTCGTGCAAACGAATACGTTTCATGTGTACGGACCCGGAGAGAATCGTGGAGGAGATCATTAAAACGAACAAAATATGTTTGCACTCGAACGACTCAAACTGTTAACCATTTACGACTTACGTATCATGCTCATCATCAGTGATTTAGATGGATAATATTTTTCAATAAATAATGTGCTTATAAATGTTTTAGCGAAACAAATGTTATTGATGTGAAAATTCACCTAAACGGAAGTTTTACCAACAATATGGTACATGATAAGATTTGATTTGATCGTCGAATCGCAATTACAACGATTACCTGTTGTAGGATACATATATATATATCTGTTTTGTACACTTATATATGTATACATTTTACAGTAAACTATTATAATGTCCAATCGCAGGAGTAACAGGAAAAAGTTCGAAGTATCGAAAACAATTTTAAAATTTTTAAGACATTATAAGTGCATATTTTGAACACTTAAATTACACACTAAAGCTTAAAACTAATTACTACAATATTTAACGTATATTCATTTATATTTCAAGTAATATTGCTCCGTTTTGTGGAACTTTTTTTTTCTCGACACTGAATAGACTATTTTAATCGAAAACAGTCATCCTCGTTTTTTTTTCGTATTTTCACGGTTCTTCAAAATGTCATATTTCCGTTCAATAATTTACCATAATTCATTGGCGGTTTCACAATTCTTACGGTCGCCTTCTTCGACTAACTGTAACAAAATAACTTTGTCTAAAACGGTCTTCTTTTCTTTGTTAGCAGCCCGAAAAACGGCAGTCAACAGTATTTTTTCACTCCTGACGCTTCACAGCTTTCCTTCTTAGTTCGCAGTACGATCCACATTCCGTATACCTTATTGTTTGACTGATGTAGTCCAGTGGCGGTCGCGCTCCGCTATTTTTCCTCCTCAATGAACCGTTGACAGTTTTCGTTCGTCTGAAATTGTCCGGAAATTTAATTTACGCTCATTTTCCATTTCGTTTGATTGTACGGGCGAGTATTGACTACGGACGCGCACAACCGCAACCGCTATTCCGAGTGCACTGCACAGTTTTCTGTTCCTGCCGTAACAAAAAAACAACGGTTTAGTGTGTTGGGGAGATAACGCAAAACGATTAATTTTGTATCCAGTCACCGAGAGCAAAACGCTATTGAAAGTAATATTAGTTTCCGGGGGATTTCAATGTAGAGTTCGAGATAACGAAAAATTCAAGACGGCGACGTTGGACATAACAAGAATCTACCACGAACGTTCGCACTAATATTATTCCGATTTATCACTTGCAGCGATAACGCGTACACCTACCTACGTTCATGGGAAAAAAGAACCCGTACACATATCACACACATAATAATAACATAAACGTTTGAAGACATAAATTATAATAATAATAATAGGACCTCACAAGTACGCGTAATGTACGTTCGTAGAATATTAAGGTGGAAGGGTTACGAATGATTTACACACTCCGCGGAGATCTGTATCTTTATTGTTTATTCACGCGGTACGTAAATGGGCTAATTTAAGTGAAACAAATGAATGCAAAATTAATACTGTATACTACGTTTATATATATATATATATAAAAAAAAACCAATTGTTCTTGTTTTATTGTTATGACGCCGTTTTGTACACGGGCTTTTGTCTGGACGCATGTTAAGATTGCGTATGGACCTTTTTCAATACTTCGATTGCGTACCTAATCAAATTCAATGCTACGTTCGTTTTACATCCGTGGAAACTTGTAATCAAACTTATTTTAGGAAATCATTGCTTATATTTGATAGTTTCATAAACGTTACTGTGACCGTTGTTCCCAGACCAATATTGATAATATTATTGATAATCTATTTTAAACTTTATAGTACACATCCTGATACATAAAAATAAAATTTTATAAAACAACCATAGATTATAATTAATTACATCATTTTTACATATTCTAATTTTGAACTACAAATGGTCCACTAAGTTTCCACAGAACTTTTAACACTCGGTCCTATAATGCTTATCCACTAATATGCTTTGCCATTGTGTCGTTAAAAGAAAAATTATATAGGCTGAAACACATATAAAAATATTGACTATATTAAAAAATAAAATAAATTCCAACAAAGGATATCTAATAAATTATATATATATATATATATTGTACATACATTATGTTTTTAACTGACCAAAATAATATTGTTATTTTATGAATTATAGGTTTGACATATTAATAATAAAAACAATCGCAAATGTAACACTGGTAAGACATTCGCGCCAACAAATATAATAGTAATATTTATATTGTAATACATGTTGGCAACGTTGCACTTATTTTTATACGCAATCATGTTTTCAAGGGCCAGGTAGAGAAATCGTACGGAATTGCATAAATGTACGTAATCGTGCTACTGAAAAAGACAATTGTACGTAATCGTATATCATCGTTTTGTTTGTGTTTATACTTTTAATCCGAACACACTTGTCTACACAACATTAAATCGACAGAAATGTATTTTTTAATGTACTAGATACAGAATAACTATTGTAACCACAAACACATCTACTTGTCGATTCATTTATATTCAAAATAGTGACTATATACTCACATTTTTGTTGGTTGTTTTATTCATGCCACCTTTAGATTTATGATTTTGAAAATTTATGATTCAGCTTCACGACTGTTTCACCGATTCAATATTCGATTATTATATTTCGTCAAGGTTTTCTGAAATGTATTTTTTAAATAAAAAACGAAATATACTGCAATGTAAAAAAAAAAAAAACCGAATAACATTAAAATGACAAAAACGTAAATATTTTGTGAAATTAGCGTTAAGCAATGAGTCTATATTATAAAATTATGTTATACATCTATAACAATTATTGTTTGAAACATAAACAATGAGATGAACCTTATCGATGGTTAAATGGTCTGTGTTCAGTTAGAGTCTACTTGTTGTCTTGTTCTCGCGCGTGTCCCTTTAAATTCAGATAATCTTAACTCGAGACGAATAAACGCAGAATGTTTTATCGGATCAAGTTTGTTACAGTTATAATTTGGGGGGAAAAAATGCAAATAAAAAATATCCGTAAAATCTTCGTCCGCATACTTCAATTGAATGTAAATATTAAATGTACTCGTTGCTTAAATATCCCATATAGAAAAGAGGGGGGGGGGGGGGGGGAAAGAGTTATATCTGAACTTGTCTGACGTTGGGATCTTTACAAAATCAATGAATCAATGCAATGAGATACTCTGTTCGAATAGCTGGTGTGCGTGTATGTGTGCTTGATAAGAGGGAAACGTAAATAAAAATAAAAAACCGAATCGGCACATTCAACGTGTCCGCAATGAATAGAACACCAGATACGATAAATGTTTACGGTACGCGCGTACATAGATATACTCGCTGTTGCCGATAGTAACTTTTATAAATGCTCGGAATGTTTGTGCGTCCAACACGAATTTCCTATAGCGTTGCGTGCGTGTGAGTGTATGTGTTTTAGAAAGTTGTGCATTATGTATCAGCACCTCGCGTATACGTATGTATATATTTATCATATAAATAAAAATCATGTACACGTATATATATATATTCGAGTAGCTTGTACGGATTGTACATAGCAACTCTATTATATATTTTCATGTAGTCGTACCGGGTGTATGGACTCGCAACGTTTTTAGTGTTCCCCGGACAACAAATAAAAATGAAACGTTATGGTGATAACGATCTGCCCGTAATACCCTCTACTCATACACGTGTAAACATATATGCCTCGTATCCACACCGGCAAACACAAACACATACGTGAGCGCACGGGACTAACAAAAAAAAAAAAATAAAATAAAATATATAAACGAATAAAAAAAAATAACGCAAAAACATAATATCCTTGCTGTTGCAGATTTTGATAACAATGAACTCCAGCAGCGCCGGGTATTGTGACCCGCCCTAATTTCCTGTGAGAAAATAACATGTTCACAAAATGTCACCGCTGATAGCGTGTATGCGTGTGCGTGCGCGTGCGTTCCGGAGCGGGACCAGACGCTGGGTCGGAAAAACGATTGTGCCGCGAACGAATTCCGTGCGAATAGTTGGTCGAAAAAATCGACATCGAAGCTGGTGCACAACATGCTACATGTTTCACGTACCGCATCCGCACGCGCTGTTTCCGAAATACGAAAACGATCGCCAACTCTACGCCCTACGGCCTTATCCCTATTTGCATATTGTTATTGATAAGGTTTCGAGTGCAAAGCTGATTGTAATTGTAGTACTTGTGCTAATGTCCCAAAACGGAATCAATGATTTAAATCGTTCGATCGACGAACATTGTTTTCGGGGCTTTTAGAGAAGAACCAATACGTTTGTCACGGTTCGAAACGTGTTTTTTTTTCGGTTAAATAAAGTAACGTGTTAAGAGCAACACGTTCCTTTTTGTTTTAAACATTTGATTTTGTTGCTTCCGAACATTTATCTTAAGTTTTTAATGTTAATAGATAATATTTAAAATTCGCTTAAATGTGCCCAAGAATAGAACAGAAGAAATTAAGGGTACACGATAATAGGTATATGGTTGTGCATATTGTATAAACGTATACAATTATAATTGATTGTACGGATATTTTTCGTTTCATTATTAGCATTTATAACAATATTTAAAACCGAACGTTTCATCGGCAACCTCAGACGACGATCACTCATAAATACCAAATGGGTATTTCAAGTCCGGCACTGTTATTTTTACAATTACGACTGTGTTCTGTGATGTACATTGATCGTGTTCTATATTTCCTTAAGAATTTCATGAAAGTTCTAGTAATAATTATGTATTCTATTTTAATTTTTGACAATCGTAGCTTAATTCCGGTAGATCACAGGTATGCAAAAATCTTCCGAATGTATATTTATGATTGTAATTATTTTTTTATTTATTCATTTTTTTTTTTTTTTTTTTTTTATATCATTTTTGATCAAAAATTATGTATGTGACTATTATGGTTATTAATATTAATGTCATAATAATGTGTACATTTATCGTACATATTTTGTTAACTATTGTTATTTAGAGGAATTTCATGACAAGATATATTTGGTGACCAAGTTGGTACGTGGTGTTCTTACATATTAATATTTGACAACGGAATACAAATTAGTGTTTATCCGGTAAAACAATATACACGTGTAATGTTTGATACTAGTATTATTATTATTATTATTATTTTATTTTCTTTTATTGAAAACTAACACGTGTAGACACATTATGGAGTAAAAAAATATAGTGAAAAGTGACCATTTACAAGAAACCAAACGCGATTGCGTTTGATAAAGAGCAGATCAGTGTCTTAGATTTTAAACGAATTACATAAGAACATCGTAACATCGAATAACGCGTATATACGAGTATATATATATATATGTACACCTATGTGCTGTGGTGGTTATAGCCTTGTCTGCATACATCCATAATGACGCACTAAAAAATGTGCGCGTAAGAGCACGCGTTCGTTTTATTATTTTTTTTTTTTTTTTTTAAACAGCTGCTTCAAAGACGGACGTTTCAAGTCAGTTAATTAAAACATTCACGATTAAACGTGTACAACTGTATGCATATAATTCACACCTTTTGAATTTATTCCTATACACGCATTGTTCTTCCTTATATCGAACACAACTTTGCTGCTATTTTCAAATGAATAAAAAGTCTGATAAAAATCCAGTATTCAAATTTGAAAACCAAACTAACGATAACGGTTTTAAATTCCGAGTAAAATGAAAAGTTGATTGGTACTACTATCGTGTTTTTTGTTTTCTCAATCTCTCTCACTCTCTCTCTCTCTCTCTCTCTCTAAACGCTTTTACAGGTAGTAAAACTGCAGAAACTGTTTGAACAGAAAACAAACTATATTTCTAGTACTTATAACGTGCAATTTCTTAGTGTTGTCTTAGCAACATCCCAAACATCAGTACAGGTATTACAATCATACGCTTTTGAGAATCGTGCTGTATGACATTTTGCTAATAGAAAATATATAGGTACAAAGTTTACAACATCATAATATCGATTCGATGTTTAAGAACAGCAGATAACATCGTATTACTGTGAATAGGATTTATCTATTTCGACGCAAAATAAATGTAGAAAGAGAAAAAAAAAGAGAAAAATATTTTTTCTGAATACGAGACGTTGAGCTTAAATTAATGGTATTATACAATATGAAAAATAATTGATCGTCACAACAACGTGTTTTCCATAATATTTGAATGCAACATATTATTATTATTATTATTATTATTATTATTATTATTATTATTGTATCCGTAGACTGCTGATTTTAGTGCGATTGCGTTTGTTTTTTGTTCCCATGCAATTAGTTGGTTTACGTGTGTTACATACCTATAATTCATCCTGTACGTTAAGGGGCGAACTGTCGCAAAATAAACGCACAAAAAAAATAAAATAAAAATAATTATACGTTTTACATCGTTGCAAAATAACATCGGCGAGATTCAATTATACAACTTGAATGACAAAATAATAGATTTTATCACATTTTTTTTTTTTAAATTAATCTAATATTAATACGTCAAAAAACGTGTGGTGACAATATACAATACGTACAACATGGAAAAATAAAAGTTTTCAGCAGTTAGTCACTCAAATCCGAACCACATCGTGGGTTCGGATTCGACTGACGGATTGTTTCCCTTATCTCCCAAAAGGAACTAAACGTAAACCACAATGCGCAACGTATTATTCGGATAAAACCAATAACGGAAACTACTCGATAGACGGTATTTCGAATTGTTCCGTGAAAATAACGATATTTTGTATACGACTCAAAGTATTTTGACCGTCAAGCGCAATACACATATCATAATACTAAGACCTCGCGCTAATGAGTTGATCATATTCTTAATTTTAGTTCACGTTTAATCACGCGAATAGCCGAAACTTCGAGTTACAGTGAGTCTTAGCCCGTAAGAGTTACTATTGTTCATCAAGAAACAAAACCCGAGTGAAATGTTACGTAAAAAGATTCGTCCGTTGCACTCCAATTGGCGGACCTTGAGATCTAATCGTGATTATCGGTCACCATTGAATTATTTTAGAATTATTACATCTTGAACTGCACTGTTAGCTAACAGCGTTGTGAGCAGAAATACTGAGCGTTGAAACTGCTAGGTTAATATTTTTCGTAGAAAATGCGTTTTATTCATCTTTCGCCGTTCTTTGCCGAAACCACAAGACGCAACAACATGTGTTATCCGACACACGGCACCGATGAGACCCAAATGAAAATCAGCAGGAGGTTATGGAACGAAGAAGCCTTTGGGCGGCCCGAAACAGCGGCGGATAACAATCGCGAGAGAACCGTGGTGACGATAAGGAATAGAGAATTTCAGCGGAAACGTCCTTGAAATTTGTGTTGCGAGACGATGATGAATATGACTACGAACAATTTCATCCGGTATTCCATCAAACGTTGAACGCGGAAGCTCAGACTTCAACAGAACAAATACGACGCAAAGTACGTATACGTGAACAGATGAGCGATGATTAGACGTCGTTGCGAATTGGTTTTTCTACTCCGTTGAGTTTGTACACGGACACCCAAGTACTCGGACCCGTGTCCGAAGAGCCACGGCGGGAGATGCTGTGATAACGGTCCTCATAATTGGCCTTAAGAAGTATTGTTTAAAGAAAAAACAACGATATTACGACAGGCGCTACGTTCGAGACGCGATTCTCTTAACCTAACCGTGTACGCGCAGCAACGTGATCGCAGCGGGACGAATAAGGTGGGTGTATGAACCGTGCCGTCGAAGAAAACACCTGACCGGACGCTCCGGGCCCGGAGGGTAGTTTACGGCGAGCGCTCGGGTCACCACCACCACCACCACCACCACCACCGTTCACCCCCGCGAGGACGTCGTGCGCGTAATACACGCATACGTACACCGCAATAATAACAGTAATTATAAGTGTACGCGTACGCGCGTGCGTGCGACGACCAGGACCGGGGTTAGGGACGCCAAGCGCGCGCGCGCGACTCCTCCGACCGTGTTTAGCCCGCGGCCGAGACCGGGACCGAAACCGAAGACGGCGACGACCGTAGTACTGCACACCGCCCGTACGCATACATTATAATATGTTATTAGTATTTTAACAATCAATCGCTGATAACGTCAAGTGATAACACGCGGCGTACGGCCCATGTGTTGCCGGAGCCGCCACCGCCTCGCGATCGGTCGCGCGCTCGCGCCCCGCCGTCGCACTAATTATTGGGTCTCGCCGCGCGGCAATAGAACATCAAACATTTCGTGTACGCTCATTTGTACGCGCGCCTGACGGAAATAAATAAGAGAGAGAGAGAGTGAGAGAGAGCAGATTTTATTGTGTCTCTTCTTCATCTTGTAATTATTACAACGATACGATTTGTATACTCGTAATATCGCGCGTACGATAAATAGGCGGAATATATTTATCGTCTACGCGGCCGCGCGTGTGTGCATACGGTTTTTTCGTTACTTATTTATTTATTTCTTCCTATCCAAGTCGAGAGGTGGCGACGGTGTTCGATAGGACGAAGGGGACGACGGGGAGGTGGCGCGGGAGGAACGAGAAGAGAACGCGGCTCGCGCGCGCGCGTGTGTGTGTGCGACGGACCGTTGTACGTAATTATTACACACACACACACGTGGTACGTATCGTAGTACAGCAGTGCAGGGCCGCGGGGGCAATGAGCTGCTGATTTATTGCCGCGAAACCGATCATTATACGCGAACGCGCTGCACGACGACCGCGAGACGACCAGGACGACGACGGGGCAGCGATCGGCCGTACCTCTTCCACCACCTGTTCGCCGCCACCGGTCTATTCGTCTATTACCCACACCCCGCCCGCCCTACCGGCACTCGTAAGATATGCGCGGGTATATATTTTTTCTTACATTTTTTTGCGTGTTCACTCGCGTTCAATCGACTCCGGGAACCGGGAACGCGATCGCGCAAGAACGTACGTACAATACAATATCCGTTTTTTTTTTATTATTTTTCAATTTTTTTATTTCTGCACATCGCGTTGTGGTGGTTGGTTTTTTTTTATTCCTATTTTTCCCCGCTGAAATCGGCACGCATCGCCGCGACGTCGCAGGATCAAGGGCCGTACCGCTTTCGTGTGTATGGCTTCTATTGAGGTTAGGTTACCGCGACGCATACTCGGTAATCGCCGTGCTCAATTAACACGGTTCGTGTCCGTACCGCGAAACCGGTCCTAAATCGGATCCGCGTGCTCTAGACGAATCGAAAACCTTAACAACAATCATAATGCACACACGGGTCTGTGCCGCGGTGTCGATGGTCCGGAAACTTTGAGCGTTTCGCCTCCTCTCGTAAACGCACGCGTTCTCGAAAACTTCTCCGGAACCGAGGGATTCGTCTCGGCCGTTGTTACGCGGCTCGACCCTTATAGATTTTACCGGTTTCCCAATCGTGGCTTAAATAAAACGCGTGTTCCGGACGACAGCAATACGTAGATGATGTTTCCGCGCGGTCGGCGTCTTAAAAAAAAACAAAAATAAAAAACCGAAACTTAAAACCGAACTAAGGAATACTAAAAAATCATAACATGTAATACCAATACGAATTCCTTTTAATAGACACGCGGATCGAATGCGTCGGCGCAATAAATAATTCGTGGACATAAAATACATAGGAATTAAAAACCATAAATAAATACAACGTCGAAAATCGCATTGGAACGATGTAGCCATACTACATTATATTATGTGAAGTACGTCGAGACGTGTTAATTTTATTAAATTCCCAGTAACTCACTACGGGATTACAATGGAATGTCATTTTCAATATAGTAGGTGTATTATATTATTATGCGAGCACGACACGAATAAAATTGTCAATTGTTTAACGGTTATAACGTCGAAACGGAAAATAAAAAAAAACAAAAATAAATGAAAAGTGATATACTCATGCGCGGAATGTCGAAAGGCGGCGAGCTCTGAAACAGTATTATATATACAGTTATTGAGATAGCACATATGTACAATACATTATATTCAGAATCAAACGATTATTGCACTTGATTTGTCGTCAGTCCGCACGAACAATGGGGTAGTCATTCACGGTTCGATGACCCCCACCCTTATGTGGAAGTGTGTGTATACGCAGTGCTTTTACTTGAGTGCGTGCGCGTGTGCGTGTGTGTATCTGAGTGTCAGTGCTGTGTATATTTATATAAAATATTTTCGTGTTGTTTTTGCAATCGATTACGTTGTAAATATCATACACAGTTGACCTGTAGACATGTCACAATGCGGCCTGTTAAATTATAGTGGGAAATGCAGTATTTACCTCTAGTGTGTTTTATATTATTTATTATTCAATAGAACAACGCCTATAGTGACTATGGTGCTGTTTCCACAGACTGCGTGGCAATGGTTATTTTTTATTCCCACATGCACTTATATATACATACACACACATCACACACACACGTGCATAACAAACCTCTGTACTTGCGTTATGGATTTGCTCGCTTATAATATACAACACGACCGACTATAGGACATTCGAGATGTCACTATACAAATACAGCACCAGCTCAGAGACGCTAACATAAGGAAAGAATAGAAAGGAAGTGAGAGAGAGTAAGAGAGAGAAGAAGAAGAGGGAGAATGATATAACAAGTGTGTATAGACGGAAAATGTGACGTTTATGCTTCGTGAAGTTATGTATAAGGTAGAAAATGTACTGTAAAAAGTTACGGTGTACAACCGAAGCGATAATAATTCTCGTTGACGAAGTGTGTAATATTAGTTTAAATCCACATCGATCGATTAAGTTTAGATTTAGTTTAGATAATAGCTATTACTATTTGTTTCGTTTTCTTCAATTCGATGACAACAGTGTTATACGGTTATAAAATTTAAAACGTTTATATTTAACTCTCGTTATCACGATTGTATTGTTATGACACAAGCAGTAGGTAAATCATGTAAATACTTAATAACTAATAAATGAATATAGTTGAACAGTTTGTACACGTGCAAATTTCATATAGGTATGGGTTAGACACGACAACGATAACAATCAAGAGAAGTCGCTTATTCTTTCATAAAAGCAAAGAAGTTATCAACTGCAAAAACTACTATGCACCTCGGTTAGTCTCGGGGTCGTGGAATGCGAAAGGTCAGAACTCTAAATTCTCAAGATCTAAGATAAACACAACTCCTCAATACCTAATCTGGTATGTTCATCATAAGGGTGCTCATACTCATATTGTACAATTGATTTATTTTCCCTTTCTATGCATGCACGAATCTCGGGATACTTTACTTATTGTTACACGCGAAACAAATAAAAAGATAAAATAGCCGAACAAATAAATTACGGTTTTTATCCTTTCGGTTGTATATTTTGCGCTTATGCGCGTATTCGATTTCGAATGGTTGCTCATGCCTGCACCTGTTATCGCCTTGAATACACTACAAGTGAATAGACATTACAAAACATAACGCATAGGAAATAACTAGTATTTTTGATTCACCAATATTTCCTGTGAATTTCCCAAAGACTTGATACCGTAAAAGAATATTAGGTAGTTGACGCAACTATTTTTTGAATTGGAGTAAACCGTAACACCAACATCAATATCAGATAACCTGATGTACTTAGTTATTAGATTTTTTGATATTAAATGAGTTCATTTTTGAGTTTTAAATATACATTTTTATTGTAATCGAAACACAACCATTTACGTGCTAATGTATATTGAAATATTTTTCGGGATTTCATTATGGTGTGTAGATTTTGTTTTTCTTGTTTTTTTTTTTTTTTTTTTTTTTTTTTTGTAACGCGAAAAATAGATATATTCAACGGTTAAATATTGCGGATATAATTGATATTTTTTTATTAGGTGAAGTGGATTATCTGTAGGTAACGTCCTGTACTGGTACACTTATTATATAATATCCAGAAACGAATATCGTCCAACAATTCAACGCATCAGGCGCGTGTAACCAAACGATTTAACTGATCTTATTTTGGATTTTTATTTTTTCCTCAAAGTCAATATCCGTCAAAATATTATGGATACGCGCGGCGCGGGGCGCACACAAAACGCATCGTGCGTGGTTAGAAGATAAAATATTATAAGGCTGACGGATAATTATAATTAAGTGTACGAGTGTACTTTTACGAGTTTGTCGGAAGACGATATCTAAACAAACATCACACGACGGTATATGGCAACAGAGTCCTGTGACATCGGCAAAGTCCAACGCGAGGAAAAATAGAAGAAGAAAAACTACGCAAAAAATATATATTCACATTTTCTCGTGCACGCACGGTTGTAGTCGTATACTGTTCAATATGTACAAGACTGGTCGATCGTGTGTTTCTAATTAAAACAAGCTTCGTCGTCGCCGTAATCGTTGCGCGTTCAGAATTCGAATAAAGTACAAACGAAACTCCATCGATCCTCGCCGCCGCGGGTAAGCACGGTACGCGATATAACGATTTCAGTAATATAGCTTTTCCTCCGAGTGGATACCACGCGCAACGTTGTTGCCCTTAAAACGTTTGTTTCGGGACACGTGCAAGCCAATCGACAACGGTACCAAGAAGGAGGGATGAGTAGGGATCGCGAGATCACATGTGAAATTGATAGCCGGTCTCGTTATACCATGAACATAACAACAGACCATCGATTGTTCCTTCGCTACTCATATTGTTAAACAGCAAATCGTTGCGTCAGCGAGAAAACATTAGTATCTTAGGGGTTTAAAAATTTTCCACATGAAAAAAATGTGGAAAATTGTTTCGCTTAAGTCCAATACCTGATTGGTACACGTGGTAATCACGTTTTACCGATTTTTGTGGGGAAAAAATGACCGGTCACACTGGTTGTAAATAATAACCGCTAGGAGATTATGAACTGTTCAAAATCGAAAAATGTTTTTCGATCGAATCGGACACGCTCAACGTTGTGCGTTCCCTTACGTGGACGTAGACTGAGCAGTTGCTGGTACGGGGTATACTCTGTTCATGAGGTCGGTCACTGAAAAAGAAAAGACGAAACGAGAAACATTATTTTACTTCGTTCGGAATCCGAAACGATGACGGTGAAAGCTTTTTCTTTTAAAAATCAACAAAATAACGTCCCGCGGAACTAACTTTGCTAACTTGTTTGTTTGTTTCCGGCGCCCAAATCGTCTACTTTAATTTATACCGTTTTCTTTTAATGCGAAACGCGTACTAAACCGACCGGTGTTGCTAATCCTATAGTCGTCATAATTGAACTAATATCGATCACCATCGCACGCGGAACAGTCAGGATATCATGTATCGACAGGTGCCGGCTATGTTGGGTCACGCACTTTTTAAGACGCAGACCGATTACATTTTTAATTATCCTAAACAGTTTCGGATATACATCGACGCCCGTACATATTAACGGGTGTTTATTTATTATTATTATTATTTTATTTTTTTCGTCGCGTAATTACAGAATTCGTTATGGACGCCGCTATAAAAATAATTTGCGTGAGAGCCGATATAGTTAGCGTACCAGGTATACTATGTTTTCACGAAAAACTAACGGCGGGTTTCTTAAAACGCGATCGTTACATCATTAGTTTTCGTGCAAATTAAAAATTAAGTCCACGCGGCGCGTAAAGTTATTTACCCACACCGAAGCCGATGCGGTTTGCTTGATTCGTTTTTATTGACGTAAAATCGTTAAAAGGTTAAAATTATTTTTTTTTTATTCGGTATTATTATTATTATTTTTATTTAGTTTGCGTTCGATTCAATGACATTTCGTTAGCGTGAGTATTACAAAAAAAAAAAAAAAGCGCAGCGATAAAAAGTTATTTGAAATCGTAAAACACTATCTGGAAGTTAATAACATTGAAATGTATTTCAGTTTTCAGCCCAACACGATTCGGTGCCTATGGTATTACGAAATAACGATGCAGCGAGAATATCGTAACGGGAAATTTATTAAAAGAACGTCCAACACTCATTCGTCGCATTATGAGTGTTATTAAGTGTCCGATTGGTTAACTCGTATAGCGCCGAAAAGAAACGAACGCCGATTTCCCATGCAGATCTCGGCGCGAAAATAACTCCTCGGGCCGACATGCGCCTTGAAATAACTAATTGTTACCCGATAATCTTCATTTCACGGTGCACACTATTCGTTAGGGATATTCTCTCCGTCCGTGAGACCGCGCAGTATACCTGGAAGGCCTTGAGTATGGTACAATTAAGTAATTTTCTGATCAGCGATCGAAAAACACAATACCGTTTCGGAAAATATTGTTTCCGCACCTCGTTATACACATAGACATACATAATAATATTTTCGAAAATACGGTCTCGGTGTGCAGACAATAACGATAGAAATTACGTACGCGATGAGGTGTACCCGCTATTATTTCGGAATATATTTATACATGTTTAACATTTGCGTATACATGTACACCACACATCGATTGATTATGAACGCCGTGATTGGTATTATGTGTGAGAAAGATTTGAGATTGTACGTTGGACGCAGTACACAGAAAACGTGATATTTTCTTAGGCGATGAATGTACGATTTAGGTCATGAGCCGTACAAAAATTACATCACTGTACGATAATAAGCGGCTACCTCTGGATAGAATATATTCAGTATACTGTCCTGACCGAATAAGTGCGATTTCCATAAATGTTTAATTACCATGTACCGTGATGTAGACAGTACGCGCAATCGTGCATTCGCGTGTAAAATTTACAACGACGTTTCTGATTGCGCAGGAGAAACGCCATTTACTTTTTTTCCATTGTTTTCCGTTTATCTCGATCAACTCTCTAACGCTAACGCTACACATCTAAATCGACACGCTCTAATCCTTATTGTGTCCATCAATTGACCCCGTAAGGTGTTCAATTAATTCGATATCGTATAAACGATCAACTATTGCTGAACACTTAGCAGGTGTACCGTCAAAGCTTATGCGTTGAAACATTTTAGCCTCACGAGACGATTATGAAACTTTCACGGCGTACTTAAATCACTCGATGGAATAAAACCAATTCGACATATCATCCAAGTTCTGCAAAGCCTAGCGAAAAAATTAAAGCTAAAATAACAATGACCTTACTGATTTTCGATTTCCGATTGCGTTACGGTTCGAGTTGACAATTTCACGGGAAAAAAATCGCGATTCGGTCGGCATGTAAGCCGATAAAACCTACAGTTATTGCCGCGCGATCCGAATACGACCACGGGAACGTACATAACGCGTAACGGTGTTCGATTTTGATAAATTTTTGGTCCGTCCGCGCGCGGACTGGGTCGAGCCAGACGACGGTTTCGGTGCGACGGTCTCTCGGGCGATCAGCTTTCAAGTTGGAGCCCGAAAAAACAGGTGCAACGCAACACCGTACAGTCGCGCGAACGACAACAGCAGCCGATGTCGTACGCACGGACAAGTGCGTGGCGGAATACCGATAGACCGTTGTCCGAACGCAACGATCGGGTTTCGTCGATGTTTTCATGACAAACCGTCAGATATCGGGAAGCACCGCGCGGTCGTGTGTCCGAACACTCGTTCCGATAACCAAACACCGACGACGGAAACGCTGTCGTCGGCCAACATCCGATGCGTTTGGAGACGCGCGGGTTAAACTTAACAGTTATACATCCGTCGAGTGAAAAGCGCAGACGAGCGGAACGCACCGTTTCCCCGACGACGACGTGATGGTTGTCGTGGTACGGACTCGCGGTGGTGAAATCGCAGTCAAAACGCGATCGCGTTCAGCGTGAACGTTGCGAAAACTTTTTCAACGAATCGGCGCGATTACACCGCGATTTCGACTGGTGATCTTGTTGCGAACTTATCCAACAACAATAATGATAATAATCGTCGGGTAAACGGTGTGCGTTTGTCTAGTATCCGTCTGCCAACGCACCCGTGCTGCAGCGCGGATACTCGACGACGACCGATGTGACGTCCGACCGGATCGTGGACACGGTGTTCGATGCGATTCGGCGTCGAGCCAAGACGGAAATCGAAAGTGCAAACGGATCGACTCGGAGCGAGCGAGCCAGCAGCACATCCTAACCGTTCGGCGATACGGAACCGGAGCTGGGTTTTCGAATAGAAATTCACAATCCCCCGTGGACGGCGGGCTTTGATACCGGACGCGCGTGTCTCGCGCAGAGGCCGACGGGATCGCATCGTTTTGTGCGCGACACCTTGACCACGAATCACGTGGTCAGCGGTCATAAAACACGAAATGGATACCGTGCAATGTAACGCAGGCATAGGCACGTAACCACCCTGCGCACACGTGAACAAGCGTGTAGACGTACCGCAGATGCGTGTGTTAAATCTGTACACGAATCGAAACGGTCCGCACAGCCGTTTATCAGCGGCGGTCTCGCAGGACGTTATTCAGAGTACGACGTACGAGGACGTGGAGGAAAAGAAGAAGCAGCAGCAGCAGCAGCAGAAAAAGTTGTAGTAGTAGTAGTAGTAGTGTTAGTTGTAGTTGTAGTGGTTGTATTAGTGCTCCTCTTCGTAAATAAAGAATACATTTATATATATACATAAAAACACTATAAAAACATCAGGTAGTCCATTGTTTTTTTTCCTCTTCTTCTACCTCGTGGTTCCGTCCGTACATCGTTCGTATCTCGCTCTCTCTCTCTCTTATTTCCACTGAACGTTTATATAAACATATATGTGTAGAATAAAAAAAAAAATACCACACTGTCGTCGTCGTGTTATGTACATGTAGTGCGGACGGTCGCATCTCGGACGTGTCTCTGCCCCGTTTTGTACTCGTGTTGTTCACCTGGTTTCGAGTTTAAAATATTTTTAATTAGGACGGCGTACGCAGTGTTAACTGGCACCGAGATCTCGGCGCAGTCCACATCATCTCCCCACCCCCGCCCCAAGGCTCGTCTCTTCGCCGCTGTTCCCGATCTACGCCCATATGCTCTTCACACACATACGTAATATATACATATACGCTCGCAACACCGCACCGCACCGCCTCCCCCGCCCATCGTCTTCGCTTATTTATTATTATTTCGTTTTGTCCGTCGATTAAAATGCTTGACTGCGACACGTCGTGTTTCAGGCCGGTCGAACAAGATAACCGTTCGGTTAAACAACGACAGAACACATAACGATCGTCGTCGTCGTCGTCGTCTTTTTCCACGTTTATTTATTCAACCCTCTGGCCGCAGCATCGGCGTTGCTGTTAATTTATTAGTACCTTTATTTATTTTATTTTTTTTCACTTTTAGGTTTTTTTTTTCATTTTTAGTTTTTTTTTTTTTTTTTTATTATTACAAAGAATGTCCCGTACGCTGTGATTAATCGAGTTTTGTTAAGTATATACAGTTTTCCTATATAACGCTGTGTGTATATACGCACTACAGTTGACAATCGGAGGAGAGCGTGTCTCGGACCGGAGAGATTTACGCAAAACTATTTATTTATCTCTTTTTTTTTTTTTTTTTTGTTTATAGAGAAAATTAATTCGTAAAAAAAAAAAAAAAGTTATATAAATAAATAAATAAACGAATACCTGACTGAAAACGACAGACGTTATTGAAATATGCAGATACGATTGTGCGTGTACATACACACACGTATATAGTTGTCTTGTACGCGATAATATACAGCGAAACGGGCGCTGTAGTCTGTACGCCGAACGAATAATGTACATATATACGTGCATAATCGTACGTAACTCCTTGGCACTCGTATCACCGGGAGTGCGATCTGACAAGTTCATTTTGTATGCTTATACGTGTACATACATTATGACACGGACTCATTTGTCTTCTCGGACGAATTCCTTCTGATAATGCGCGCACGTGGCTCAAACATTATCAATCATCGTTGAAGAACAATTCGAATCGCATTAATATTTTTCATCCCGTCGTACGTGCCCACTGTAGTGAGCTCGTACCGTAAGGTTATACCCAAACGTGTACCAAGGTGCACGAGTATTCGCAGGTCACGCGAACGACCGTAGAGCGTTATGTCGATTCGGAACATTTCTCTCGATCACATTTGCACGAAATCAAACAAGAAACGAAGAAACCAATATCGGCGCTACCGACAACATTCCTCGGAACGTATGCAGACCGTACGCTAATACGGTAATTGCCGATGCATCCGGCCGCTAGAGAAAGGTCATCCGATCGACATTTGTTAAAAACTGTAATTTATTTATTGATCACTATAAAAACGCATTTCGGCTCAAGAAACATTCGATTTCGTCGTTCATCATGTGTCAAGAAAAACACAGGCATGTCGAATTCCACCTTTACAGATAGACTCATAGAGATCTATCAATTATCGTACGATTTATGATGTTTACTTAAGATATCACCTGTAAGTACTAACGTATACGACGTGTTTTTCGAAATAGTCGTAACGTTGATTTAGATAAATTCATTGTTAGGAATATTGTCTTACAAGGTTATAGTTATTTCGTTTCGGGACCATGCATCTATTTAGCCATCGTTTATTAATAATATTTATCGGCAACGTATTTATATAAGAATAAGTATCACATCTGATTTAAACGAATAATGAATACGTTCAACTTTAAATACACTCAAAATATTGCTTTTAAATCTAAACTAATCTGAATGTTTCTTACGACAGATACTGAACTTAATACTCCTGTTGTTAGTTACCGATATATTAATGATTGGACAATAATACATAAATTGCTTTTAAATATATATTGTAATACCGCATAAAATACAGTATGATAAAGATTTTTAAATACATTTCTAATGATGTGTTTTCTTTGAGGAAAAAATTGACTAAAGTATTATAATATTAATAAAGAATAATAAAACAAATAATAATTAAAACTGATTTCTATCTATTCGTTTTCAAACATGGACTACTGATAAAAACACAATTTCAAGTCCATTATAACGACTTATAATTAAGTGTGAAACGAATAATATTTAATAAAAATAATTAAATTTATATTAAATTGTTTTAGGTTACTTATAATTTTGATACTATTTTTCTTACTAAAAAAATTTAACAGTTGAACCTCAAAATATTTTAAAATTCGCCGTAGAAGAAATATGTGAAAATGCACTATTGTTATTTATTTATTACTTAGATCTAAAAGTGTTAAAATTATTCCATACCTACGGTTATATCCATTTTTAATACAGCTTTAACACTTGTATCACAAAGATCTATAATTATAACCATTGCATTATGTTTTGAATAAAAACCGGAATTAAAATTACCGGAAAAAAAAAATAAAAATCATCACCATCATATTTTACTGCATGCGTATAGTTTCCTGTTGTCGGAACAAATGAATCGATGATTGCAGAAACGTCAATAGTCAATTCTTGTAAAAATTTTGGACACTTGATAAAAACTGTACGATATAAATAATTTTGAAAAAAAAAATAATTTAAAAATGAATACTTATTAAAACACAATATACACTAAATACAGATTTACGAATTTTACACTTAAGGGGGCTGGAGCATGCCATGTTTTAAGGAGTAATATTTAGGCAGTTCATATTACATGTATATTTCAACGGTGTCATTGTGTGAGTAGTGAATGGACATTAGTGTGTGTAATCTATTATTCATTATCTGTGCTATTATCGAGTAGTTATCTAACGACTTCCTATCGGCTATACGCGGATATTCTTAGAAATACCTTGATAATAACTAATAAGTAATAACCAAAATAAATAATTATACGTCTTGTTTATCTCTTTGTATTTAATATACCCGACCGGTATACCGTACACTTGTAAATGTTAATAATGATGTTTCAATATTATAATACTAATTATAAATTAAAAAATTAAAACACAACAGAAAAAAGTATTTAGATTTTAAAAACATTTTAAGCAATAGATTTTTGTCGATGAGGTACGCGCGGCGTTTTTAATTATAATACTCACTATTTTCAGCTCTCTCAAGTCACAAAAATTCACAGTAAGATGGTACAATCAATGTATAATTTCATAATTATTATTATATTATATTATTTTTTTATACAAATAGTATAAAAAGTAATATTACAATTTACAAACCATCCCTGATAGGCAACCCACGATCATATCTCGAATCAATTAATTCTAATATCATATTATTCATGTAGAACGATGATAATTGAGGCTCCATAGATTTGATCCAAAAATTGTCATCTCTCAATATTTTTTCGAATAAAATACCTATTATTTGAGTAAATAATTATTAATTTAATGAATAAAAGTTGTTTGTAGAAACTAGAAAGTTATTTACCTTTTGGAGTCCAAATGCAAAAATAACAATAATCTCTACGTGAAATATGTAATGCACCTTGAATTTGATAATAATAATTGTCATTTGTTTTTAAATGCAATTCATTATTTTTCAATATACAACATTTAATTATTTTGTTTTCTATTGCTTCTTTTGGAGATACACTTTTGGCACTAGAAGGACATTTTATTTCCACTAATCCATCATCTCCGATAAGTCCATCCGGAGAGGCAGCCAAATAGAATTGTTCGCTATCTACAAATAATCCCGATGGTTCAATTTTGACGTTCAAAATATTTGATAGTTGTTCTTTTGCCACTTCTTCGTGTTCAACTCCATATTTTGTTGAAAGATTTCCTTGAAATGTTCCATATAATAACGCTTCTATGGTTTTGGCTCGTGATGTTGATTTTCTTAGCTTACAGATCTTACCAAAAACTGATGCTGTTAATCTAAAAAAAAAAACAGTCATAAAATAACTTAAAATTATAAAATTATAGATAACTAATTAATTTGGACGTAATAAATAACTTGCTTTTATGAAAACCGTGTTAATTTTTGCTAAGAAACTTTTATGTAAGTACCTATCTATATAATAAGTCTAATTTCTATAATTTATAATAAATGTCAAACCTCTTTTTACGTTCTCTGTGCCAATCTTCACACTCATGTTGCCTCTTGGTACTCTTCTCTAAGGCAATAATTTCTTCTTTTGTAAGTTTAAGAGTATTTATATAAAGTATTTTTTTATCATTTAATTCTGATAATGAAATATCTGGATGTGAAACGAAGTCAGGTTCAACTGCACCATAGTTCTCATCGGGACCAGCTAGTATTTTCGGTTTCAACCGTTGAGCTACTGGGGAAAATAACTTACGTCTCCGTTTTGAATCTAATAGTCGCATACTTTTTTTTATGTACCTGTTTAGGAAATATATAATATGTATATTGTATAATACTATATTAAATTAGTTAAATTCGTATAGTTATAATTTTTTTATTCACCTTTTTGTGAATAAGCCAGGACTTTTTTTAACGACTTGTTTGTGAAATGACGATAAACGATTTGCTCCTAGGTTATAAGCAGTAACTGCGGCATTACATCGTAATTCGTATGAACTTCGAAGACACAAATTCACCCGTTTACCTCCAACAAATTTGGCCAAAATAGAATTATAGCTTTCTGCTGCATTATTATTTAAATTAAACATAAGGCTTTCTGTATGATATGTTAAAGCACTTCTTATCGAACCTATATCATCCCATAGGCCTACTCGTTTCATATCTGGAACGTAATTTTCTTCACCTAGAAAAAATAAAGTGATAAGGATAACTAATGCCTGAAATTATTTATAAATGTACCTAATAAGTATATACTTATAATAAGATCCATATAGTATAATAATAATGTCTAATATATATATATATATATATATATAATAGTAATATTCAGACCTATATATTATGATCAATTTTTTATTTTTATTTATTTAATTTATTAAATAATAAAATAGTATAATATACTCATTAGATATATTTAAATTTAAAAGAATGAATATATATTTTTAAATTATGAATGTTTATTATTATTATAATTATTATACCTAAATTTTTTCTCGTGCAAAAATAATCGCTACAATTCTCATGATCGCCGAATACATGATTAGGGCTATTAACAATATCTTTCTTCAGCATTTTAACAGAATCTTCATATGAAATATTATTTTGTTGTTTTCTGTATTTTACCGCCTTTATAACAGCAGCACGAAGTCGTTCGACTCGACTGACTAATAAATTACGCATACAACCCGGTACACTTTCTCCTTTACTGCTTTTTTTTTTTTTTGAAAGCTCGTGAAGTTTATTAATGTAGTTCCTCAAAATATGGTTGGAACATTCTATTTTTTTAATTACTACATCAGGACCATATGGTTTTGCCAAACGTAAACGTTTTATGACATTGCTGTCGCCATCTCCTATATCATACATAATAATATACCTATATAATATTTATCAGACACAAGATATAATATTATATGTAGTCGTATATATTTAGTACTTACCAATCATTCGGTTGTATATTAAATTATGCATATCTAAACTATTTTTAAAACCTTCAACTATAATGTCTGCCTCCATTGCTGTTGAAGGAGAATTCCAGTTTTTAAAGCATACGTGATCTTTACTTTCGATTCCTAATGTTGATAATCTATGACAAATACAACAGTATTTGTTTCTTATGCCTATGAATAAAATTTTTTTGGTTCTTTGACCTACAATACAAGCCTGAAATTATATTTTTTAATTAAAAAAATATGACAATTCTATAAATCTTATTTATAATTACTACTCCCGATGACGCGTTGTAGTTTCTTTTATAAGATCTTTTGCTCCAAGCACCATCTGTAATTACAGCTATTTTAGGGCGTCCTAGTAAATCTACCTCTCTTTTTTCGATAGCCAACTTTGCTTCTTCCTTGCCAGCAACTTTCATCTCATTCCAAGCCAAATCATACATATGGTGGTAAACATCATTATGTACATTTTGATATGTACGATTACACATATTCGGCATATTTAGGGTAGCGCAAATTTCATCCATTTGCGAAAAACCTTGACCAACATTAACCATCGCCGTCACCATGGCCATATTAATATTTAAATCTTTTGTTTTTGGATCTTCATTATAAATATTTTCATTTATTCCACAATTATTACATTTAAAAACAAATTTACTTATAAATCCTTTTCTTGTTTCATTCAATAAATGTAAATCACGAAATGAACAATCAAAACCCTTATGTCGAATAGATTGAATAGACGTAATGAAAAACTGTATATCTATAAGTCTTCTTCCATTTAGTTCACAAGCCCTATAATTATTTAAACACTATCGTTCAATAATACTAATAATAGTGTAAAAAATGTATAGAATTATAGAAAATATGTTAATTTTTTTAATTAAGGGAAAAACGGGAAATTTTACGCACACTCATTTTACGACAAAATCGATTTTGGTTTTTGATGTAACATTAAAACGAACGACAATAGATACATTAAATTTTCACCGAATGTTTATATAAGTATATTCTATCCACCATGCAATTTTCAAAAAATTTCGACTTAAGTTGAACTATTCAAAGGAATTTGAAATTTTCGATTATTATTAGTTTTTTTTTAATTAATATCGATAAAAATTTATTTGTTAGGCAGAAAAGCTTGAAAATTTAATACAAGGCTCCTAACATATTTTTACAATAGCAGTTGCAAAATAAAAGGAATACATAGTCACAATTTTTTTTAATAAGCATTCAAAGTTTGAATTTTGACAAAATACGTAAAAATTCACGAATTATTTTAAGCTAGAAATTCATAAAAAATTTTATTTTTAAATCTAAGATTTCAAAATTTAATACAAGATTCCTTACAAGTTTTTCAATCTTTATCACAAATAAAAATTCCACCGGAAATTCAAATTAAATTTTTATGAGCATTTGAAATTTAAATTTTTACAACATTGGATTTTCACTTTTAGCGATTTCCTTATTTTGGTGTAACTATAAAACAAATGACCGCAGATACTTGAAATTTTCACTGAATGTTTATATAGGCATTTTATATATTTGATAAAATTTTCAAAATATTTAGATTTGTTTTGAGCTGTTTACTGACATTTTAATTTTTCAACTTTTTTAGTTTTTTTTTCTATAAATATCGATAAAAATTTATTTGTTCGGTAGAAAAGCTTGAAAATTTAATACATGGCTTCTAACACATCGTAACAATAGCAGTTAAAAAATATTAAAAATTCGTAGGCACGATTTTTATTTATAAGCATTTAAATTTCAAATTTTGACAACATATTATGTAAAAATCACGAAAATTCGTAAATTATTTTATGCTAGAAATTCATAAAAAATTTTCCTTTTATATCTAAGATTTCAAAATGTAATACAAGGCTCGTAATATATATATATATATATATCTAATACTCAATATCTAATACTCAGTTAAATATTTTAAAATGTGCCTTATGGCACCGTGTGCATGGGTTCCAAAATTAAAAATATACGAAAGTATACATATAATATTTTTTTTTTCATATCGCTGATGATTTCAGGACAACATGCAAATAATATTAATTCAACTTACTGACTACCGTATTAATAATAACTAATAAGTAATAATAATCTATAATATATCCTAGACAGATAAACCGTCTCCGCTCAGAATCGTTTTTCGTATACAATGATATTATATCATTGGATTCAAATTTAATTCCATCCATACAGTAACCCACTTGTAACCTACTGTACAGCAGAGCGACATCCACGACTTAACCGCCTTTTTAATATAGATTTTGCATGGAAATTAGATATACTTAATATGTAAATACTAGTTACTTACTTTTCACTAATACAACCAGATGGACCTGGTGTACTATAGACATGGTGAACTTCATCAATATTAGTTTCAATATAACTTTTTTTTGGCGTTGTACCATTTGAGCTAGTTGCTGAGTTCTAAAAGAATAACTTATTATAATAAGCAAATTATATCTTTAATGAATCCTTATAAAATAATCATCAATATAATTAAAAAATTGAAAATAACTATTAAATAATAAATCACATATTACTTGTTGGTAGTTGTCTGTAACGATTTTACATTTTTTAGAGCTCAAATTGGCTAAATTATGTGTTGGTTTCTTCTTTGGGACGAATAATTTCCGACGAGATTTTTGACCAAAATGCCAATCTTTACCCATTTTTGAAAAAATAACACAACTTCATTTAGTATTACACTGAACGATTGAATACTGAAGAGTGAATGAAACACCCAAATACAAAATTAATAATTGAACGAGAGTTGACACCGGAGTATTGCTATTATTTCCAGGAACATTACTATATCCGTTCCTTATCGATCATTAGTCTAATAGGTATTGTAATATATTGTCTACAATTCTAAGAACAGTCTCACACAAGCACGCGCACGCACAGGTGACGAAATTGAATTTTTGACATTTTTCCGTTTTTAAAATCAGTACACAATGGTTATAAGAAAAAGATTTGTTTAGTTACTTCCCATGACCCGATTTCAATTTTGAAAATAGGTCTATATTCGGTAACTTTTTTAGTAGGTTATGTAGGAAAAAAAATTGATGTTTTAAAAATGAATGAATGTATAAAAAATAAAAATACTTTCAACATTTTTAATAAAGTTAACATCTTTTTTAGGACTTATTGAATACAAAAATTAAAATTCCGTTTCCTACATAACCTAGAAAAGGGGATGATGAAATCATAGGTATTTTCAAAACAATAATTGGACATTAGGAAGTACGTAAACTAATCTTCCGCTTATTGGTCTAAACTACAAAAAATACGGTGTGCTCCAGCCGCCTTAATTGTATTTATTTTTAATTAATTTGAATCCTAGTAATTCTTCTTTTTCATCGTAGTGTGATAGGTCTGATACAAATATATACGTCCAAGTACTAAATTGATCAGTTCTATCGTCATTCGATCAAACACTAATTATAGCACAAAAAACTGAATGTCACAACTGTAGACAGATAGTCTGAAAATCAAAAATACTTACTTTTTTTGACGGGACACTGAAATTGATGGAAATATTTATTTTGAAAGCAAAAGATTACATCTAATAAACCAATAAGCATTCAATAACTAGGATATACTGAAAAGCCAAATCTTTGTATTTGGAATATATTATATCAAACTAACACTAGGCAGTAAATAAATTTCTTACCCATGTTTAAAGTGCGATTTACAGTAGTGGTGGGCAACGATATCGATAATTTGATACGATATCGATATCGTGACACATTTTCGACACCGATATCGTTCTATAATTGTATGATATATCGCGATATCGAAAATAATGTTTTTCAAGAAAAATACATGGTATTTACTAAATACTATTTACTATTTGTAGGTTTTAAACTATAATAAATAATAATAGCTGTCAGCTGATCACGTTTGGTGCTCGTATTCCGGTGAAATATCAATTATTGTACACTATAGTTAGTGTAATAATAATCCATTATAATATTATCTAAAAAGGAACATTTTGCTGACTTTTAACCCTTTGAGTGCCAAATTTATATTGGTCTGGAGCACCTCCAGGACAAAGTTATTTTTTTTATTTTTTTGAAAATGTCATCGAGATTAAGATCCACTTAAATGGTGGAAAGAAAATTCAAATTTATACCCAGAAGTCTCAAAATTGGCATAAAAATACTTGTCGATAGTCGCGACTAGTGTCCTATGTGAACGTCTGTTTAGTGAGGCTGGCAATATAACTTTAAAAAAAAGAAGTAGTCTATCTCCAGACCGAATTAACAATCTTCTCTTTTTGAACTCTTATTATAAATCCACTAAGACATCAGACCACACTTTGGTAAGAACATACATTTAAATTTTTTAAATTTTAATTCAAGACAATATAAAATTATTAAAATAATTATGAATTTATTTTTTAGGATGCAGCTAACGGGTTTGAACTTTGAACACATTTAAGGAGAAGTTCTTAAATTGTTAGTATGTAACTAGTAATTAACTAGGTAAAACAAATGTTTAATAAATAGTTTATTATAAATAATTAATAAATAATAAGTATGTAATGTTAAATGTGCACGATGTTGGTGAACCAATAATAAATAATAAATATTAATTAGCTTAATAAAGTAAATTCCTTAGTGTGATATAAATTTAGTTAAATGATTAAATTAATACGAAAAGTTTTTTTTGAATTTATAATTTAAAATTATATTTACGATACGATATCGATATCGTAGAAATAACGATATCGCGATACAATATTGGAAAAATCTGAACGATATCGATACAAAAAATTATATCGTTGCCCACCACTAATTTACAGTGATTTATTGGAGTGGACTTAAACGTTCAATTTTGGTGGCTATTTCATCAACAAATCGTTAATTTATCATTTTAATCTCTGTGGATTAAACGTGCTACGTATAATCATATCTAGATTAGGTACTTACGTAGACGCATTTAGGAACATAAAACGTATTGTTTTGAAAACGCGAGCTATAAAATGAGTAACGTAAATATTTTGTATAATATGAAACTTATTATTGTAATTATGAATATCAACCGCGACCATCAGGGCTTACGACGGACCTTGTGTCAAGCAAACCCAATTTATTGCAAAGATGGAATATATTAATTTGTGTAATATGTTAATATTACTGGTGTTTGCGTAATATGTATAGTATTTTTTCGATATAAAAACTTATAAAACTATGTTGATACATATTTTCAACTGTTGATGTCCACATATTATATTATAGTATAATGGTCATTGAAAAGAATGCAAGTCCGTTAGATTATAATCGTATGAATTATTGTTTATTATTAATATAAAATCCATATTTAAAATAATCTATAGTTATAAATTTAATTAAATAATAAAAACATAACTTTTAACTACATGCGGTTCGTAATAAGATGTCATTTTAGACAAGTGTTTAGAAAATTAGTGAAATGGTCAGCTTTTGCTTATGAAGTGTCTTCTATAATTTAATATTTAGCACTTTGGTATATTAAAGTATTATAAATATATTATATTAGGGTGTTACTAAAAAGGAGGTTTTAAAAAAAAATATATATATCTCTCGTTACACTTCCTAGATTGGTTCAATAAAGTAAAAAAATAATTTTAGGAGTTTTAAGACAATCGGGTAAAGTTAACCCGTACCACATGACCCCAAAATTATCTTTCTATTCTCAATTTTAAAAACATTTTAATATTTTTTAATTTGACTAGCAGAATATTTATTATGTAAAAAACATTATATGATAATAATTGTATAAAAAACTATTTTTTGCATGCATTTTTTGTTTTTATTATTTTTCATAGAATTTTAATTTTTCGTATAAATACCATTTTTAGGTGAAAATGTGTTTTTTTTTTTTATAATTTTATGGTTGAAAAGTATTTATACATATTATTTTATTAACAATAAAATATAATAATAAACCATAATTTAATTCAAACATATCATTTAATAAGAAATGTGCGCTGTTCAGTTAATTATTTGAACTAGTGAACTAGATTATAAATATTTAGAAATCTAGTGATGGCAGAAAAAGCTCTTAGAAAGTAATAAGGAATGAAAAAAATGAATGAATGTATAAAAAATAAAAATACTTTCAACATTTTTAATAAAGTTAACATCTTTTTTAGGACTTATTGAATACAAAAATTAAAATTCCGTTTCCTACATAACCTAGAAAAGGGGATGATGAAATCATAGGTATTTTCAAAACAATAATTGGACATTAGGAAGTACGTAAACTAATCTTCCGCTTATTGGTCTAAACTACAAAAAATACGGTGTGCTCCAGCCGCCTTAAGCCATGATTTCTGAAATTTAATTTAATTATTGCTATTTTTTAGTTATTTTGTTTGTAATTTATGATATCATGTATAGCAAAATGTACCAAATAATGTATTTTATGTTCCTTTTTTTTGAAAAAAAAACTATTGCAGTACGTTATTATGATATTACGTTACTATTATATATATATATATATATATATATATATTATGTTATTATGGTATTATGTTACTTCAAATGAATTATAATTAAGTTCTCGTTCAGTGATAGGCAACAAAAACAACTGTCATTACAAAAAAAAAATGTGTATTAGTCTTAAAATAATTAATGTTTCATGAATAGTTTTGAAACATTACAAATTTTACTGTATATGGTACATGGATTTTCAAACAATTCTTTATCGTATTTCCCTTGTATTTTAAATAATATTTTTATTTTATTTATTTAAGATAAAAGCTTCAACATCATAAGGTTATTAATTTACAATTACAATAAAAGTACAAGGATATATTATATACAGATATTTACAATTTTTGGTATACATGTATATCATGGAAAAATTTATAGATTTATAAATGGTATTGATTCTAAATAATATTATTGCTGCGACTATTAGTAATTCCTTTATGGGCATTTCTAGAGCGAGCGTAACTACTCTCAACTTGATTAAGATATGATTAATATTATTAATATAATGACTAAAAATGTTATGTAATTGATATTTTTCTGCATCGAGTATCAGTTACAGGAAACCAAGGTATAATGATTGACTATGGAACACAATTTTACAACTGCCAACTATTGTTACTATTATGATAATATTTCATATGCACTAAGTATGTATTTATTGATAAAAATAATCAGTTCCTATTAACTATACCTTCATAATAACTGAAAAAAATGTATTGCGATTTACCACTGACGTTGTAATACTTATTTCTGATTCTGAGTGAAACGAAGAATGTATTGGTTGTACAAATATGATGCAGCATTTTTTTGTCTACGTACACGATTTCGACCAGAAGAATTATAGATCATCACAATATATGACTTCACGATCGACTTCTGTTCGGAAATATTGTTTAATTGGTAGTTTGAGCAGAGTTATTTTACGAATGTTCTGATAGGTTTTTCGGTAATTGCGAAAAACTAACAAAAAGTTTGAAGATTACGACAATATTTATGGTAAAATCAAATTTTTGATTTTTAAATTTTTAAAATTTGAGACTATATAAAATATGATAAGCAATGGTAAGATAGATACTAATTTATAAAATAAATAACTGTTTTGTTTAATATTGACAAGCACAATATTTTTAGATGCCATTCAGTATTTCCAAACCCAATTTATATATTAACTGTTTTAATTAATTATTACCAATAATTGATAAACACTATTATCGGTAATAACTTTACTTATAGTTTTTTGTTCTTTTATAATAAACTTCTAAATATTTATATGAAATTTATAATTGTATTACTTGTAAAAAAAAGACATATTAAATAATCGCAAATATTTAAAAATAAAATCAATCATTAATCAATTTAAATTTCAAACAGTGAATAATGAAAATTAGTCCAACATGTTATTAGGCCATGATTGCAGATAAATTTGAAAATTATGAATACCAACTAAATAAATTTAATTAGTAACAAAATAATGAGATTTGCATAATTTGACTGAAATGTAGTTAAATTATTAAGTGTTGAAATTATTGACATTATTTATAATAATATTTTATAAAATTACCAGCCTTTTTTATTTTTCTATTTATTATTTTTTTTTATATACTTTTTTTTATATAATTTCACATTTTTATAATTATATATAAAATATATATATTATATAATATATATTGAGTAAACTTTGACGTATATAGTATTATGAACTGCAATTTATTTTAATACTTTATTATTTTTTAATAGTTTTAAAACACTTTTTCAGAAAGTATTGATATTGTAAGAATATTGAGGAAAACTGGACTTTGGATATGATAAATTTCTAATTTCTATACAATTAATAATTTTATGATAACCTTCTCAAATTGAATAATATTATAATATTTATTACATTAATATCGAAGTCTTTAACACTGTTCACTTGAAGTATTAATACCTTTGAATTATTTGGAAGAATACTGTTATTTTATTATTTTCAGTAAAATTTCCATCGTATGTTTAATGTACAATTATTAATTAACCGTTTTATACATATGATCACAATTATATATTATTTATTTATTTTATTTTTCTACAGATTTTTATTTAAATATATTGTGTAGGAATTGGTGTAGAATTGGCACTAAACATTCTACAAATTTATGATAAATAGTAAAATGTTTAAAATCAACCATATTTTACAATTATAAATAATTTAGAAGATAAGTACAATAAATTAATTCATCAACCACACATATTGTATACAAATAATAATCATATATTACATATATGGTACAAACTTATATTTAAAATAATTCACTTACACTTTGCATGGAACATTTTTTAACTTAAAAAAAAAAAAAGGTAAATAGCTTAATGACTAATATCATATTCACACGTATCGACTTATATCTGTTAGTTATTTTTCTTCTACGTACAAATGTGAAGGTGGCAAAGGCTTAAATGCTGATGTTGAAGACATAGTAAGGCGATGTTGTTGAGCAGAAGACTTGACATTGGATGGTCCCGGTACCGAGCCATTCTGCTGTTCTCGGCGTTCTCTGGCTCGACGATTTTGGAACCATATTTTTATCTATTCAGAAAAATTAATACATTATTTATAATTTTTTAAAATTTTAATTTGTGTAATTGTGTTCTTAATGAAAATTTCGATATGAGTAATTACAACTATGAGTGAAAAACGATTGCAATTAAAAAAGTAAAAATAACATCTATAGTCAAAAACTTGTCATTAAATATCAAATAACATAAATACATTATTTTGTTATAAATATTTTTAGGTATTAAAATACATTATTGTTGATTTAAACAATATACATGTTCAGTACAAATTCACGCGTAGATTTGTTATGTATTTAATATTCACTTTTAAAAATGTATTGTGTCGCATCAGGCGAATACATTTATTTTTGGCTATAGAAACCATATATTTTAGAAAAACAAAATAAATTTGGACATTTGAAACGACAAGAAAAATGTTGAAATATAATTTTGAAGGGATCGAAAGAATCAGAGGAAGACCTAGAACATCTATTCTCAAAGGCAGGGGTCTCCAAATTACAGCCCTCGAAACAGTTGTAACCGACCTTCTGAAGATCAGTAAATAATTAAAAATGTACCATGTGTAACAATATATGTAACAAAGTTTTTTAAATATTTCAAAGTTTATTTATGTTAATATATATTTCTATAAAATTAAAAATGACATGTGTTCATACGTGTTAGCCCGTTAAGCAGTCGTTTTAGGTTCTACAAGGACCCATGGGCACCCGGAACTTAAAGACCTTTAGTAGGACAAAAAAAGTTGAATTAAATAATCAAAAGCTTGATTATTGTGTGCAGAGGAGATGTGATTGACCGAGTAAAGTGGAGGTGTAGGACAAGGGTGGCCGACCCCAAATAGTTGGGAGGAAGGCGAAGTAGAAGAAGAAGAAGAAATAATCAAAAGCTTATTTTGTATGATGATTTTATTAGTTATAAAACAATATGGTTAATTGTACAGAAATAGAAATGGCAAGTTTTTTTTTTTCTGAACCACTCAAATATGTTTTTTTTAACATAATTAAATGATACCACAACTCTATTTCAAGCACTAATAAAATATTATTAATATCATTAAAAGTATTATTAAAATATTTTATTATTATACTAAAAAAATAATATAGGTGTATTATTATATTATATAATTTAAATATAGCTGAATAGACTAAAATAAATCGAACAAACGATGTCATGTCTAAGGATTCGTGTCTAAGGTTAGGATATGGAAAAAAGTATTGAAACTAGTATTGAATACAAATATTAATATCAGTAGGCATCGTATCGAGTCATTATATAAATTAAAAATTAAATAACACACTTTATTATATTGATTAGGAAATCCGTTGCATTGTGGATTGTGATATTTTTAAAAAAATATTAATAAATAATTAGTAGGTTTCGGTTTTGAGTGGGAAAATCTCACTCAAAAAACTTATATAATTCTATTTTAAAAATATTATATCATTCGATACGAGTACGACTATGTGAGTACGTTTGAAATTGAACCGATATGGCGATAAATAAATTAGTCCATACCATTCGTTCAATAGAAGTACATTTTTAACGATATGAGTAAAGTATCGAAACAATGGTATCGATACCAAAAGTACTGGTATCGAAAGAAAAGTGTCGATACTTTACTGGTATCGGTGATATCGTAACGTCCCTACTTATACTGATTGTCAGTTTTATATTAAATGGAAAAAAAACGATTAAAATCAAATTCCCATTTTATTCAGTACCCAGCATAGTTTAGATAAGTCAGTACCCGATTAAACGCACATAACTACTGAAAGTAAAATAATTTTATAAATATCTAAATAATACGAGCCGGTATAACCTATTATAAATAAAAAACCTATTTAAATAACGGAATAAGAAATAAAAGATCCCCAATGTAATTAATTGCACACAATTAAGCATTCATTATTTATTTAATACTTTTAACATTGTCATTTACATGTTCTTTTTTTTTTATCTAGAATTGAGAAATATTTTTTTTTAAAGAAGATTGCATCAATACGTTACATCTTAAAATTTAAAGTTTTAATTTTTATTATTTAGGGCTTCCGAACAGATAAGGACCCTGGGCACGTGATCCATATACCTATTAGGTAAAGACAGAACTGCCGCTAAGAGGTTTTGATATTTTATGTGGCCCCCGAATGAAAAAGTTTGGAGGCTCCTGCTCAAGAACATTATGTCGCCCATTAGTTGTATGAATTACAGGATTTTTAAAAAAACTTCTTAAGTATTTTCACTTGAAAAAGCATAGTTTTTAAAGAGAGCAAGAGAGGAGAGAGAAAGAGAGAGAGAGAGAGAGAGAGAGAGGGATGGAGGTGAGAAAAAGAGAGTGAGAAATACTTATCAGTTATTCACTTATAGCTAGAAATAGTACGAATATTTTGATTTATGTTTCAATTGACAAATCTCATTGTTATGACCAAAAGGTCACAATCATTATTATTATTACACCCATTAATTTATTAATAATGTATCAAATTTTATATTATTTATTAAATTAAAAATATAATTATTGTACTCACTCTATTCTCTGATAATCGCAATCTTTCAGACAACACGTGAACATCGTTCATGCCTCCTAAATATGCGCTTCGTCGAAATTCATGTTCCAAAACAGATACTTGTTGAGTGGTAAACGGTATTCTCGGGTTGCGTCCAGGTCTACGTTTTTGTCTATGTTGGCCATCTTTCCTTTTGATTCCTAAACATTAGTAAATAAGATAAAATTGAATAAATAATAGACACTTAATATTAAATAATTTCATGTTCGGCCATAGAAACGAAAACAATTCTGGAGGTTTATCTTTTACAATGAAAGAATACGTAAACAGTGGATTCCGCTTAATGTGAGCACTGGTTGATATGGATGTCCGTGTAATATATGGGTCTGTTCCAAATCCAATGTGTATTAACAAGGTTAAAAAAAAGATCATCATGGGCATACGGTTTATGTGGGCAATATTTATTTTATCATAGCATTAAAATGTGTATTAACAATTAATACATTATTGTTTCGTCAAATCTATGATATCGTATTTATCTAAAGTAATAAAAACCATTAATTTTTAAACCTTAATGGGATTTTGTTGCGAATTCAATAAAATGTATAGGAGTTTAAATAAGAGTAATACAAAAAAAAAAAAAAAAAACGATAAACTTGTAGCTTTCTTTCACTAATACAATTATTTTAGATTACCGTGAATTTTAACGTTATCGTGAAAGTTTCCGACTGTTTCGTAGAGATTTTTCTCTCAAGTAAAAAATCATGATTTTGGACAAAGTAAAGACTCTTCTCCCAGACACTGAACAACGTAAAATTGCTGAAATATTATGCGTTCCGAGATTATATTATTCATTATTATTTTAAATTTTTATTTATCATTTCATTTGATTTGAAAATTTTCCAAATTATATGGCTTACTTTTGCAAAATAAAGACTTCTTGATATTAAAAACGTTGGTGTTTTTGAACTAAATTCGGTTTAAATGACCAACCGCTTAATATGAGCAAATTGGTTTGGTATCAAAGTGACCACATTAAACGGAATCCACTGAATTATTTTTTCGAAAACATTTTAGATTTTTCACACTATCCTTATTCTACATTAAAATTATTTTTGTCATATCTATACATTTATTATAATAATTATAATAATTATAATATTATAATATACTCGTTCATTTAAAAAAAAGGTAAATTTACGACTCTACTATTAATTTTATTTCTTGTACGTTTCTATAAAGAATGTGTTTTAGATATATGTAACATTGATAAGAAAGAAAATTGAAAAAGTTTAGAAGTGTTCATAAACAATTTAAAATATGAAAAATAAATAAGTGTATTTAAGTTAAAAGTACTAAAAACTTACGTAAGACAATAGTAAAAATGTATAACATTCAATATATTTAAATCTAAATGAACAAATGAAATAATTTGCCAGCCGCATAACCGATATTTCTTATAATATGTATTTATATTGTTTAGAAAAATGTATATAATTATATTTTTCTATGAAAAAAAAAACAATTTCTCAGAAGTTCTAGTTCAAGTTTAACAAGAAATCTATTGATTGGTATTGGTTTATATTTTTATTTGTGTGTGTATCAATAAATAAAATTGTGATCTGAAAGGTTGCTCCGATAATTATAATCATATGGAGGACTATCACAAGGAAATGTCTTGAACATACATTGCGGAAGGAAAAGGACGGTCATTTTATGTGGTGTTTCCGAATTGCGTGCGAAAATCATTATCTAGGTTGAGTTGCGTGTGTAGTTTATTCGCGACTGACCCGAGTTGCATGCACAGTATTTTCGCAACTGAGCCGAGTTGCGTGCGCCCCCTCACACCATTTTATATTTATTTACGTATATTTATATCAAATATTTTTTTATTATATTAATATATGGACTCATTCAAATTGTTTAAAAAATAAATAAAGAAATTTTTAATTTTAAAATTTAATAATTTAATAATAAAATAATTATATACTTATATACAACTAAATTTTATTTTTTAGACCTTATAGGGGAGAGGGGATCTAAAAATAAACCAAAAAAAAATCGTAACATCTATAGCATACCGATTTTTGAAAAAAAAGAATTTTATTTTTATCTTAACTCAAAAAATCACAATCATAATAGCATGACATTTTTACTGAATTCTTAAATCACTGTATACTATAAACGGTATTATTTAGATTTTTTTTATTTTTTACAATTAAAAAAATGATTACTCAAGTTTTTTTTAAATATTGATAAAGTAATTTGAGTTATACAAAAAGTTTTGAAAATGTATACAAAGTTTTTCATATATAACTATTACTGGTTAATAACTTAATTTAAAAAAAAAAAAATTAATTGCATTTAAACATTACATTTTGACTAAAATGATATAAATTATGAAAACTCTCTATAATTTTTATATTTTATATTTTTTTAAAAATGCTAGTAGGATTTATATGTGTTTCGATTGAAATATTGAAATTTATATAGTTATTTATTTAGACAATTCAAAGTTTAAAAATATTTTATAGAATTTTGTTCTGATTATAGATACTTATATTTTGATTATTCTAATTTTTACTTTTTTACGGAAGTTAATACATTAAAAGTTAAACCTACCTTATTAAGATATTTAGTTCTTTTACTATATAATCTTTAGAAATATAAACTTATTTACCCGAATATAATCCCTCAGAATAATTTTTCAAGAGCAATAGCTCATTAGTTTTAAGTTTAAAAAGCTATTTCAGTAAAACCATTGACCCATCTCTTTATCTCATCAGATTAAAAAGTCTCATCCAGCTTAGGAGTTTCATCCTTATTCTTTTTGATCATTAAGAAAATCATATGTAAATATTGTATTTAATTTTTACACCTTAATTATAAAAATTAAAAATTTTAAGAATTTTTATGATATTTATAATTTTGTCAACATTTAATAACTAAACATTCGTATTGTTTTTTTTTTATTAAGCTTAATTTTTTTCTTTGATCAATAAAAGATATGTATGAGACAATTTGAATTCAATTTTCAAGACTATTTTATACCATAATTATAATTATTTTATAGAAATATTAGAAAAACTAAGAAAACATAAAAATTTTAATTTTCTTAAAATAGCTTTAAAAATAATATGATTATGATTATCGGAGCTATTCTTTTGGTAAATATAATAGCACAAGATAAAATTATTTATAGTGAGTGTTCGAATCTAGATTAAAAAGTCTTTTTACTCGGTTTTTTTTCAATTATTTAGAAAATTGTTGAGAAATTCACAAAATGGTAATTTAAAATAACTACCTAATAACCATTTCCTAACTTTTTATTATATTATTGTTTGATGTTGATCAGGACACTTTTTATGGTCTGAACAAACACAATAAAAAAATCACATCACATTATAACCAATGCATCTTTCGTTTCACTCGAAGTCTAAAAATAAATTCGACTATATATAATAATATTGTTGTGCTGAAATTCATATAAAAAATAAAGAGAAAAGATTAATTAAAATGAAGATAGAAGATAACTTATAAGATTGTGAAGTGTCCAAATTTTAGAAGATTTGATAACATAAAATCCAAAATACATTCCTTATGGCGAAATTGAAGATATCATAGAGAGAAATAAGAACAAGTTCAAATATCAAATGTCAATTAAAAATTACTCCCCATAGTCACCATTATATTAATAAAAAATAATTATATATGTATGATTACTTACTATCTAGCTTAGGAGGCTTAAATCGTGTGCAGTAGAGCCACTCAAACTGTTGAGTGTTTTGCTTGCCAGTGTCAGCTTTAACATTGGTACCGCCCGCTTTATTTAATATATAATCAATGCTAAATAAAAACATAGGTTTCCTCTTTTGATCTTCATCCTCGTGGACATTGAGTTCTATATTTTTCTCAGGATGTTCTGTACTGTTTACGGTCACTTGAGTTGTTTCTGAATTTTGAATTTTCGGCATTATGCGTGGTATCGGTCTACATAGTGTAAATATATGTTTAAATAAGATACGCAACGATTCATTTATCATAATAAATGATGTAAAATATTTCATAAAATAAAATAAAATGTTGAAAATCATTAACGGACAGTTTAATAACATTACACGATAAGTTTAGTAGTTACTTGTTGATTTAATAAATGTTTATTAAAAATTAAATAAAGAAATTAATTATAAATAAGAAAAGTATTGATTTATAGTAAATTTTGTAATAATTAAATTATAATTAGGGCCTCTCTGTCAATTATTTAACAGAGGGGACTGTATTTAAACACGTTTTTTTTTTTTATCTTAATTACATCGTCTATTAAGTCATTAGTTATTAGTTAACGTTTTATTTACATATGGTATACAGTTGAGTTAAGTTTATGTTAATAAAAGTTTGAATAATTTTATTTCAATTTTCTATTCTTTTAACACTTTTAAATATAGCTAATTATGTGTGTTAGATAAAACACAAATTTAATGACGTTTAACGTGTGTATATTATAAGTTTGGTATAATATTGGTTTATTACCTCAAACGATAATTGAAAATTAGTCGAAACCAAATAATGGATAACACAAATAGCATTTACGAGATCTTACTGCTAAACCATAAGCTAACATTACTACTTCATTAATTGCCACAAGTAATCAAGTTTTAATAATTTTAAATGTACTCACTTCTGTTACGAATTTTAAAATAGTTTATAAATATTTGTAATGATTAATCAATTAGTAATCTAAGCAATTTATATTATAATAATATTATTTAAATGTTATCAAGGATTAGTATATATTCGTAGGCTTATGCATTAAATTACATAATTACATTTATATATTATTAACAATGTAATAAAAATAATAACATAGTTTCCAAATGAGCTATTATAGATTTTTTTACTATACTTCTCATTAATTACCAAGCTGGAATAAGGATTTCAAGATTTTTAAAGAAAGTTTTATAACTGAGACAATTGTAAAATCAAAAGTATGAAATAATAAATAGGTATTTTTCGATATTTTAAATTATATGAGTTACATAATTTAATAATTATGTATTTAAAAATACATTTAGTTTACATATTAAATAGGTATAATATTTTTGTCGTGTTAATTCATAATGAATATATTTTGATTTTTTAATTTTTTGAACACTGTTTTCAATCCGTTTTAATTTTATAACAATTGGTTTTTGCGATACATCGATAACTTGACACGAGTGAAGAATGAAAATGAATTTCTAGATAACATTTTATTACATAGAAGCAGTGAAACTGGTTGCTTAATTTATTTACACTTCAATATATTGTATTTGTATTTTAATAAATGTACTTGAAATCTTAACTATATTTTATTGAGAATAATATGTTTTAGAACGCATTTTTTACTTGGTCAAAAGTCATATAATTTCCAAGGGCATAAATGCGAATCGGCAACATAGGTTATAGTTCTTTTTTTTTTTTTTTTAACTAAAGAGGCTTGTAGCACATTTAGAAAGTATGGTTTACGTTGAATTTGTACAGGATTATACGTTGTCACCTATGTATAAACATCGAAGCACGTTTTTAAACACACATTTTTTTGTGTATTAAAATGCACATGGTAGTATTGTAACACTTACAAAAGGTTTGTAAATTGTTTGCCGAAAGGGAAAAAAAAATTTAACATTTTGTATTACTAAGTATCACGACCACCGCGATGGTATAATGGAATATTATATGTTACCATGCGTTTTTAATTCATATAATAAGGAACACATTTCTTAAATTATAGAAATGTGTTATTGTTCGTAAAAACAGAAGTTTTCCGTTAAAAGTAAGCCTAAGCAAATAAACATGTTATTCAAAAAAAAAAAAAAGTGATTTAGAGGGTCCACCGGAAAAGGTTTTATATTAGAGTATAAATCGGATAATCGGCTTGCCGATATAATAACGGTTCGCCACTGGAGTCCATAAGTCTATATTCACGGATATTATTTTACTAAAATACTAAAGAATAAGAATAATCTTGTGCGTAAACATGGTTAACATATGGTCAACATATGCCTAATGAAAATACGTTTTATCGATGACTACGCGATGTCTACACGTTGTTTTACACGAATTAAAAACTTATTTAAATTAATCGGTAGCGGTATTTGACATTTGTGTAATATTATTACAATTGTAACATATACGATAAAATAATTAAAACCGTTAAGATATGGCTATACATAGTATATAGCTAAGATTCAAATGATATTACAAACATTATCTTTTTATAATTTAACTATTGATAAAAAGAAAGAATAATTGCTTTTTAGAATGATTTCGATGTACCTCCAATAAATATTTAATGTTAATACATTTTTATATTTTTTTTATTTTATTCCACTTTTTGGAAATTTTTAATGTTTTTAAAAGTATTGTTATAAAATGAAAGAAAAAAGAACATTGTGATTTATGATTATATCGACTAGCGTAAAATATACTTCGGTATGCTGTTGTAATTGAAAAAGTGATACAAAAAAAATATATTATGTATTGATTCATCAAATTTGTATTTAATTTTTTTATAGTAAATAATGTAATATTTAATTATATATATTCCTATAATGTATTGATAAACTGCTTGTTTTAATTTTATCGTAAACATTTGTTATTATTTGTTAAATATTCAATATTTTAAGTATAGATAAATATATAAAATTGGAAAAAATGATTTTCATTCCCTTTTAGTAGATATTTTAGTAACCCATTTGATTTCAAAATAAAAATTATAAATAAACATTTTGTGTCGCAATTGATGTTAGTGTTTTAATTTTTTTTTTTTTTGAGTTTTTTATATTAATAAACATTATTATACATTTATAACAACTTTATAACTACTAATGATTTCAATTCTTAGAATGGTTATACAAACGAAACATCGTATAAGACATTCAGATAAATGATTGAATGAAATATCAAAAGTATAATCATCGGTAGGTATGTAAATAAGAAAAACGATTTATAAATAAATATATGACGAGAAGAAAACCTGGAATGCAGTAGTTCGGTAAAATTTAAATTGATTTTCCGTTGTGAATACGTAATCCGTTTCAAGAATGAAAATCGATAAAACATAATTCGAGGAAATTCGAATTTCGTCGAACGGTACTTACTAATTAGCATAAATAAAACGATGGAATGAAAAAACTCACCTACAAGTACATGGAATGATTGATAATATGTAATACGAGATAAATGCTACGTGATTGCAATGTTGGCGGCGGCAGCTTCAGGCACTGTTGATTGGAGACGGTCTAGATGACTACTGACCGCCGTCGTAGCGGTGGTGCAGATAACACAAATCGGCCAAAGATAATCCGGCATTATGCGTTTACAAAAAAAAAAAGATACACCTATACAAACACACACACACACAAATAAAATGTATACATTTTTTTCACAACCCCCCACCACCACCACCACCACCAACGATGCCACCACTCCGGATTTCCAAGGGGATCAGTTCTCTTTGCAAAGAAGGGTAGTGGCCAAGGTATTGTGCGCGTGTAGTTAGGTAGGTGCGGCTTATAACCATACGCTGTTGTTGATATACAATATCATATATACTACCGTATACGCGACCGGGTTAATTAAGTGGAAATTTTCTATTAACTTGTTGCCGCATCCCTATACCCGTACCCACACACACACATACATGCACATATACACACACACACGTACATATATATATATACACTATACACGCGCACACACAAATGCTGATGAAACCAGTTTATAATATGAAATTAGAATTATAATACTGCACCGCCACCGCCACCATTGTGTTATCGAGAATTTGACCATCGATATTCGATTTATTTTTCAATAATCATGCTTCAGTGATGGTTAGGTATACTGTGCGCGCGTATGGATACGTACACAAACACACATACCAACAAATAATACATGTGCAATACGCAGCCCGACTCACTTGAAGACGTTTTGTTTTCATTTGTTTGTACAGTGAGTAGGTTTTGTCAATGCTCAATCGTCCTTATGTTTCCACGAGACGTCACTATAGCCCATTGTGACATTTTGTTGTTTCCATAAAACGAAGATTCGTAAGGGTAGATATGTGTTGTACAAACACAAAAAAAAATACCTCGACTAAATTGACAAGATTTATTTTTTAATCAATCATTGCAAATTGCCGAGGATGAGTATCGCATAAGTATACACATAAGTATTACCGTTTTTACCGAATGAGCTGCAACTGACACATATTTGATGCTGATATTTAAATATACCGAATATCCACACACCGGTTTGATTTTTTCACTTTACGATTAGGATAGCTATTAAAATATTCAAGAGTTAGATTTTTTACTTTGTTCTTAGTCGGCACGTACAAACACACATCTCAATAAGGTAGACAAAGAATTGCCGCTCGTTCATACCGAAGACTTCAACAAGCGTTATGAACGGATCGGCGATTTTTGAAAGGAACGGCTTACCAATATTTTAATATTTATAACATTATCGTATGTCACGTCCGAGCTACCAGATTTCTCATACGATTCACCATTATTATTACTTATTTCTTTTTACTCGACGATTTGATTATTATACCGTTGTCAGCATGCCCGAAATAACATTAAAGTAGTTTTCAAATTCCTTTTTCTTCCAGTCAACGATGCTCAATACACTTGAAAACGTAATTGAAAAGAAGTATATTAATTAATTATCTATTCATACGTATATCATTTGAAAACTTCATATTCCACTGGTAATCTTTAAAATTATTATAAGTCATTATTATCATAAGACGAACAACGATATTATAGAATAAAAAGAGTTTCATAATAAAAAAATATTATTTAAATTTGTTTTACTCTAGTCGGTCACTTAGATAAAACTTTAATGGAAATTCAACTTGAAGCAAATAATATGCCTACATTTAAATTTTACAAATCTAATTGAGAATTTAAAACATAACTTTGAATGTTCTTTACTTTGTTATGATATAATATTATGTTCATTCAACACATCTTCATAGTGATAATATAGTTTTTTGTGATATTCTATTTAAAATAATACGTATTTTTTTTATTATTATTAATTTTAGTTTATTTTTTTAAAATATACACCATGCGGATTTTGATAACAGTATATCAATAAAAAGTTACATAATAGAATGATATGGCCATTATTAATTAAATCTTGGAAACAGAATAACAATTAAAATAGATTAAATAATAGAAAAATTAATGTTTGAAATAGTTGAATAAGAAACACTGTATTTTAAATTAGATACTTACTTGATAGCTTACTTTTGTTAATAAGTTTAAGTGTAATAATTATAAGTTATTTTATTACAAAAAAAAAAAAAAAAAGGCCAAAATAATTAATCAATGCTTCAAGTTCATACGATAAAGATTATACTGAATATCGTATAACATTATTTTTAAAAAACTACTTACATTTTGTGAAGTAGTAATAGAATTATCAAAATTAAACTAACTTGTTAAAGTATTCCCCAGGCGATAACCTATGTTCGTTTCTTACGAGAGGTAATGTAGAATAGGCGGATAACCTTTAAAAATACTCTTAATATTCTTTGAAAAAATAGTTTTTTATTGTTTAAAAAGTCTTACATGTTTAAGTTTGAATATATTATGTATAAAAATATTTCAAAATAATTTAGCTTAATTAATTATTAAATATTTATATAAATTATTAAAATCAAAACTTAGTAAATTTAATTGAACATCTTTATTTCCAAAAATGTTATTTTATGTGATTATATTTGTTGAAAAAGTATTTAAGAAATTGTACTCATATGTAATGTCTCCGCCAAACTAACGTACGTATGACAAATCAGTGTTCAGTAAAATCAATTTTCTGTTAGAATTAATATTAGAGTAAACTGACAATATACCAAGTTTAAAAGAAACAACATTATCTGTGCGATGATATAAATTTATACGATGTTTAAAATTTTATGCGAATGATGAACTTTTTTAAATTGTAAAATTTCATATAAAAACTCTGAATTATCGAACAAATGTTTCCTTAAACTTGAGTTAGTTTACTCTAATATTGAAGGTAAAAACACAAAATTGATCTAATGAATGTAGATTTCCTTTGTTATAATATAATATTATGCATGTAAGATAGAGTCAACATTGAGTGTGTGTGTGTGTAAAGTCCTCTCAAATAAATCAGAGATAATATTGAACGATAATATATTTCTAATTATCTATTTAAGTACAAAATATAAAATAAAATTGTTAAACTATAAGTAAAATGTTATTTTCTGGAAAAGCGTTCATTTAAAATAAAATACTACTTATTATAAAACCAAAATACTTGTTCCTTTATTAATAATGGTAGTATCTAAGATTTCCTATACTAAAAATATTCATAACCACTACGATGAGACCAATTTTTATCAATCAATAATCTCTTTCGTATATGGTACAATTTCACAAATAAATTTCATACGTGTATATTATTGTTAAACTTCAATTGAAAGTTAAAGGTATTAATTGTTTTCAATGATATAGAAAATATTTTTTATATATTCGTTCTGTGTATGATAAAGCATGATCAAGGTGTATGAAATGACATTTTATCGGTGACTTATAATAATTATTACCACATTAATGTGCTAAAATATTAGTAGGTATATAGTTCAACTATGCAAGAAATAAATCAAAAAATTACCAAGTACAAATAGCGTCCAGTTAAATGGTTATTATTTAGTTGTTTATTTGTGTAAATTATAAGAATATATTGATAACAATACTATAATAACACTAATATTTAAGGTTGGTAAAATAACATGAACGGTTCTATTCACCGTAATGACAACGAAATCAAAATAGCAAACAGCACGGCGACGGAAAAAAAAATAAAAACTGAGAAATGCGTTTAACGATAAACGCGTATAGCGATTAGCCAGTGGTTTAAACTTAAAAAAGAACCGGATGGGCCTCTGTTGTACACTTGGGGGTGGAGTGCGACTCTTCATAGGATAGGTCATTATAATGGATTTGTTAAATTTGAATTCAATGATAGGTATCATTGTATACGAAAAACGATTCTGAACGGAGATGATATGTTAGTCGAGAATATAATACATTGTTATTTATAAATATTGTAATAAGTATATTTTATTTTGAAACGAAAAATTTAGAAAAATCGAAAATTTGAATGCCTATAAGTGGCTTAAAATCAATATAATATTTTGAAAAAAATATGTCATAAAGGAAATGCCAATCTTAACAGCTGGTAAAAATTTCAAAAATTTGCGACTTACACTTTTTAAATTATAACAAATATTTGAAATCGTTTGAGAATAAATTGCTATTTTATGCAATTTCGTAAATATTTAAATTTCAAACAGTCATAAAATTTTTTCCTCTAAATCCGGTAGAAATTTTTTTAAAGATTTTTGAAGAGTAGCTTATAGATAACCTAGTGTTAAAATTTTGAACTTTAAGTATGAACAGAAAAAATTTTATGAATTTTTATCTACAAAATAACTTGCAAATTATCGTGATTTTTACATATTTTATACAAATTTGAGCATTAAGGGCTTATAAAAAAAATTTGATTTAACCGATCACCGATATTTTTTAGTTACGATAAGTTTAACTTATTATAAACCTTGTATTAAATTTTCAAGAGTTTTCGGTCAACCAATTATATTTTGAAAACTTAACCATGTATAGAGAACGTCAATATAAAGATTTGGTGAAAATTTCAAGTTGTTGCAGTTTTTCGTTTTTGAGTTAGAGCATTTTAAAAAAATGTAATTTATAAAAACGTGATTTTGTGTAAAATTTTCCGTTTTTTTGTAATTTTTTTATCGTTTTTTCGATTTTTTTAAAAAGTGTTGAATAGTTGGTTTTTTGACTAGCCAAAGTACCATCTACATTCACTTTCCTTTCAGAAAAATTGCTGCTTAAACAAATCGAAGCATTTTTACTGCCAAAAAAGGTGTCGTCAGACACAAAAAAAAAAAAAAAATAAAAGAAAAAACACACATCATTGTAAAACCAATAGATTCCATCACTCCGTTCTGAATCTAAAATGTAATTAAATACATTTCGTAATCTTGAAACAATTTACATTATTTCTTTCGCTGTTATGTTTTTGAATATCTAAGAATCCTAAAGCCGTAGGTATCTCTAGACGTATCGGTTTCGTAGCCAACCACGGTCGTGATGGACAACGAAAAGCACCATATTATTGCAGTTGCAGCAGGAGACTTTAACACTCGTTGTGCCTCTCGCACACGATAATATTATGACGTATCGTTTGCAGCGCGGTATCGAATTCATCGTTGCTGTACGGTAAGGAAGGGTGATGCAATGGGAGGCACACGCACGGAAACGGACGAAATTGCGAATCCGTGTCGTCGGGGATCCGTATTGTTATTATTTTTGTGTTGTACAAAAGAGCGGTGAGTGTGCCGCACAACGAGACCGCGCGGATCGGATTTCAATAAAATGGCCGAGTGCGGGACGGGCGCGTGACGACGGCAAAGTACGAGAATCGGAGATGGGCCCCGGCGGTCGTATGATTGTCGTTACGTGCCAAGAGGGAGCGAACGTCGCCGGGTCGGTCGCGTTACCGTCCGGTAACCGGCCCGGTACACGACGTTCGTTACCGCGCGGCGATGTCCCTCGGGCGGCGGACCGTACGTCCATGTTATGGGCGGGGCGAAGTGCAAGCGTTCGCCCGGAGGGCCATACGTCCGATGCACGCCGCCCCGGGCAACACACGTCTCGATTGACAGAGGGGGGGGGGGAGGGGGTGATTCCGCGTGCACGTCGCGCGTACAATGGACACCGCGCGCGACCTGACCGTCAGCGACGAGATCGACGGTAATACGTTTCCCATCCCTCCCCCCCCCCTCACCATGCCATGGCCGGTTCGCGCGCACAACGTTACGCACTCCCCGTGCGCGCGTACGTTAACGCAAACATCGTGTTATTGTTGCGCCCGGCGGCACCCTTCGTTCGGCGGCGCGGGGAATCCAATAAAAACGTTTAGTCAAGCGGACTAAATAAAACAAACACGACCGCGCGGAAGCCGCGACCCCGTCGTACACCGCGCTGTTGTATTAATATAATAATAATAATAATAATAATAATAATAATAATGATGATAGTAATAATAATAATAGTAATAATAATCGTATTTCGATGATAATAGCCAAAAGGAAAATATTAATAATAACACCGCCCGAAAATGCAGTCAGCCGTGTTCACGGTTCGTCGTATCCAGAAGTCGGCGTGATCCTTAAACCAATACATAACAAAGTATAATATAATACGTACGTACGCGTACACGTGTGTGGTCTTCGAAACCGTGTTGCTGCGGCGGCGGCGGCTTTTGTACCCGAAACGATTCCGCGTACGTATACGTTCCTTTTGCCTTTCCTCTCAGCCGTCGGTTTCCACACAAATGTATTCAAATTATATAATACGCATACGCGGTGCGAGTGGCTGTGTTCTCTCTCTTTTCCACGCTATCGACCCGATATCCGGCCAAAGCTGACGGTCCATATACCGCTCGTCGTCGCGCGGGTCTTGCGAATTTTTATTCCCGTCGGTAATCGCGCTGGACCACCGCTCTTGATCATGGTCGACCGCCGTGTACTTGAACCACTGCGAGGAACCTATGATCCGTCCGCGGACGTACGTCTCGTGGTGACGATCACGACTTTTTCGAACCGCTGTGTGAGGCGTTTCTGTGTCAAACATTTCTCACGTTCGATCGCTTCGATGTGCAAAAACTATCAACGGTATATTTTCAAACCGTTCACCACTAAACTTCCCACTGAACATTTTATGTTGCCTAACATCTTTGAGATGTATGTTTTGTGTTCAATATGAAACATCATAATGCGATGTTACTGAGTGGTTTCAATTTCGTTTTATTTATTGCAACTAGTTATATATATATATAATTTATAATCAAAACGCAATATAATTACAACCCTGTAATGTTTGAAAGTGTCGTTTTCAGATAATGGTAGTAATTAGTAATCACGTGATTATAGTACTATACATAAATATATACAAATAACAAGTTATTTACAAACTGATTTCTGGATTTACAATTTATAAATTATATATTTAATTGATAGCTGATAACTAGCTGGTTTTACCATGCGTGTTATTTTAGTAAATTGTTATTAAAATTTATCATTTGCTCAATACTCATTTTACTTATTGTCACGCAAGCACACAACACAATGTGTCATTAGTGATTTGTGATTTCAAATGTCATTGGTATTTTGTTGATATTTATCATAATCATGTATTACAGGTTAATCAATCAGTATTAGAAAAATAATATGCATATTGCGTCAAAATTAATTTTTTATATTTTATAATATATATTTTTGCAATATTAGTCAAATTGTAAATTATTTTAATTGTTTTTAAAAATCATAACAATTAATTGAATAAACATAAATAAATAGCATATTAAAAAAAAGTAAATTAATCATCATTTTATATATTCTTGATTTTATTATTCAAGTACATTAATTTTACTACCATTATATTAATATGATAGGTAGGTAGGTAGGGATAACCGTAGGTATTCTAATTGATAGATTGCGTGTAGGTACGAAGTTCATTCGTGTGATCAGAAAGTTTGTTTTGCATTTTTTTCATCGGCCGTGCAATTTAGTGTTACAATTGGATGTTGATAGGATGTATTAAAAGAACAGTTAAAATACGTTTCATAGAAGACATCATTTCGGCGCAATTACAGTTCTCGGGATGTTTTTCATACATACATGGAACGCAATCTGTAATGTTCCGTGTTTCAGAAAAACCTCCTAGAAACGTTGGTGGGACAAAATATTGTACAGTGGGTTGTCGGCGATCATGTTGCGGAGAAATCCCAAACACAGCCATGTTGTTTCCAAAAATGGTCAACATTTGTTTAAGAAAAAATCACGTCTTAGTAAAAGAAATACGTAGAAAACTGTTTTCCGCATGCTTTATAAACTTTGGGTAAACAATTAACTCGGATTTATAACCGTAAATCGTCTACGTCGAATCATCCACGGTAAATTTCTGTGCTGAAAAATTATTTTTAAATTTTCACGGATCGAGATTAAATTGTATTTTAAAAAAAAAAAACACAAACTCTTTCGTTATGCAAATTACAAATTAATCGAGTAAAAAAAAAAATGTAAAAATAATCGATATCATTGTAAAAACAAAAAATTCAATTTCAATAGCGTTTCACTAGAATTTAAAACATTTCACTAATCAGAAATTTATCCTCATGTAATCAAAAATTAATATAATTTACTGTAACAAATTTTTTAATGAATCAAAGTGAGAATATTTAAATGCATATTTTATCAAATTTTTTTACGTTTTTTTCTTCGAAATATACATGCGTGTACATTTTTAAGTACTTTTGCATTTGGTATTTATGCTTTTCTTGTTTCCGAATATTAACTTGTGAATGAGAATTTTACCTAAATTATGATTCAAATTAATGATTTATGATTAATAATTTGATACTTCATATCCATCCCAAATGATTCTAATAAATATGAATATTTTTTAATAAAATATTATTACGCTATACACGACATTATTGAAATAGGTTTAATTTACATTGCAGTATATTTTTTATGGTTGAATAACTTTTTTGAATGAAATATGTAAAGGTGAAGTTCTAAAAAGAATGCATTATGTAACAGTGTAATCGACTGCTGAAATGTAACTTACCATTATGTGTTACATGAAACTTGACCTAGTTAACGGGTCCAAGTATTATGTAGATTTTCAAGTGGTTAATATTACCATGGTATTCTGAAATTTCGTGTATTTTTTGTAAAAATAAATTATGGGTGATAATTAATTTTAAATAAAGAATATATTCATCACATAATATTAAATAAGGGTAAATTGCAATGGGATTTTATTATAAATACATAATAACTAATAATAATAATAATAAATATTAATAATAATAAGTTTATTATTTTATTAGTGGATTACAATATAATAGTGAAAAACATCACACGAATTTGTATTGAATAATGATCCTTGGAAGCATTTTAGAACATTGATCTGGCTTATATTAATAAAAGTTTAAGTATTATAATCATGTACGTACCCAGTTAAATCTACGTAATACTCTGTATGGTAACCCATTCTTTTCATTATAACTAACACGATACGAAACTAGATGTTACTAAATGCACCGTACCAAATAATATTACTGCGTTTGAAGTTTTAATAATTTAGGTAGAAGTAGCATTGAATTATTAAATAGTCAATATATATTTATGTGTTATGTCTGCACCTTGTTTACCTCTTATACTGTTAAATTGAACAACTGTTATTCTACAACTGAAGAGTTTAAATCATTAGAACAGTTTTGTTTGTGTATTGCAAACGATTTCAGTGGTTCGATCAAATCGACAGTATAAATGTTCAATAATCGCTGTTTACTAGAAAAATAATTGGTCTTGACTAAAATTTCAGTGGTTATATTTAATATTTTCATTTTTTTTTCCATATAGAATTTATATCTATATATTTGAAGCCAAATCAATATTAATTTTATAATTTTAGTTATATAGTAATATACTACCAATTAGGGTACTAAAATTATAAAATTAATACTGATTTGGCTTCGACGATTATCTTAGTTCCGACAATTGGCTTTGTCCGCACCAAAAATATTGATACTGCATGCGCCTAATATAGTTGAAATTCAACAATTTTATAATTTTAAATCATAATACATTGAAACTATATACGAACCATTAATTCTTGTATCAGTATATATAACACTCACTATAATTCATACAAATACGAAGAGAAAATATAATAATTAAAAACATATAAACATAAATAATAGTCAAATCGATCTACTAATTGATTTAATAGAACCAATAACAAAGTATTTATTAATCCTGGTACGTAAAATATGTTTGTTTTTCTCTTAAATATATCACACATGTTCTTTTAGAGATATCTATCAATGGCCAATAGTTAGTGATGTAAGTAAGAGGGGGTTTGGGGTTCAAACCCTCATTGACAAAACTCCAGTTAGTAAATAAATAAGTAATAATAAAAATAATTAAATATATGAACCTTTTACCCGTAAATAGTTTTTACCTATGCCCTTATCAGTAGTTCTAAATTGATTGAGGTATAACAGTTTTATTCGAAAAAAAAAATGCATATCGATAATAATCACAATATAATCCTACATTATCACTATATTCTAATGGCTTGGCATAATATCACTGATATTTGCATGTATTCATTTATTTAAGTTTAGTGTAATATAAGCCATTACTTTCAAGAATTACAGTAACATAATAATAATTACAACATTATTTTGATAATTTAATAAATTATTTATATATTGTAATAAAATAAAATTCTATTACTTATACAACTTCATCTTGCATTCCATTATAAACCGATTTGTTTTTAATTTATAGTTTAACTTATTGTTTAGCTTCATTAGATTTTTTCTACATTTGTTTTGTAAACATCAAAAAAGTTGAAAATTATTGAAATGTAATTGATTAAAAGTGGAAATTTCAATAAAAAGCTTAAACATACATTGATACAATAATTTGTATTTAATCAACTGTCGCTAAATGTAGGTATCTATAATGTGTAGATTCAAGTAACATATGTTTATTGACACTTTATTTTATGCCGTCTTTTACTAGTTGTATTGGAGAATAATAGTACTTACATAAAAATTATCATTATAATTGTTAATCGTTCTAGTGCAGTCCAGTTGATTTAGGCCCGTTTCGCCGAATCCCATCTCGCCGAATCCCACCTCGCCGAAAACCCATCTCGCCGAAACCCATTTTGCCAATTTCGATTATGAGTTTTGGATATTATTGCAGTCGTTTGTGATCTTAATATTGCTCGTCCTCCACAGTTGTCGATACATTTGTAATATTCATTATTTTTATTAGATCTATCAATTCTGTGTATATAATTATCCACTACTAACAGCGGGTGTCCACGGTTTGAGTTAATTTTATACCAAGACATATTAATTATTAAAATACAAAACTTATTTGACACGAGTGGAAAAGGGGACTGCAAAATAAAGAACGTGACTGTGCGTAAACCCGTCATTATATGTGTACCTAATATTTGTAGATTATTATTGTCACTTTATCAGCGATAAGATTACGGAACGATATTTCCGCGACGATGTCACCTGAAATAGCTTACTTCCCGTTTTTATAATATATCGATTTTATACATATTTACTTGTCGAACATATTTACTCAAGCTCTGAGAGTAAAAACCTGGGGTTTTCGGAAAAATGGGATTAAGAAAAATAGGATTCGGCCAAATGGGATTTATTATCAATCCATAATAAACTGGTTTTTTTGTCGGCAAAGTGAGATTCGGCGAAACGGGATGATACGGTCCAGTTACATTCAATTTAATAGAAATGTATGTTAATTGTTTATATAATTGAAAATTAAAAATATTTCGTTATTAGCTAATAAACCTGTATTTGTAATTTAAGTAAAAAAGAAAAATACGCCTTTGGATTATTATTGATTTTGGTTTTACTTTATACATTACAAAGTTCTTCGTAACAATTAATTTAAAAGATCTTCACATATTTTATGCTCTTGTTTTATACACACGTAAGATTTATACAGTTTTAACAATTAGCTACCTCAACAATCATTGCTTTATTAGTTATTTATTTTTATTAGTTTTATTATTTTTATAAGGATGTTTTTATTGACTAATTATTTTACAATAACCAATTAATATTAATTATATCAATTCAATACAATAGTAATACAACTTTTAGATTCTGAACGGAGTGATGGAATCTATTGGTTTTACAATGATTTGTGTTTTTTTTTTTATTTTATTTTATTTTATTTTTTTATTTTTATTTTTTTATTTTTGTGTATGACGACACCTTTTTTGGCAGTAAAATTGCTTCGAATTGCTTATAAAGCAACTTTTCTGAAAGGAAAGTGAATCTAGTTGGTACTTTGGGGGGTCAAAAGTAAAAAATTTTCAATATTTTTTAAATGCAACGGGAAAAACCCAAAAAAAAAAAGAGGGAAAACGGGAGTTTTTACACAAAACTAGTTTTTGACACACTCAAATTTTTTATTTTGCAATAACTCAAAAACTAATCGATGTAAATACTTGAAATTTTCACCAAATGTTAAAATTAGCGTTCTCTATACACCGTTAAATTTTCAAAGTATTTTGACTTTTATTGAGCTATTTATAGACAATTGAAATTTTCAATTTTTTTAAGTATTTTTTTTTAAAATTACGATTAAATTTTTTTGGCCGGCCACAAAATCTTGAAAATTTATTACAAGGTTTCTTATAAGTTGTTCCTTAACTGATAAAAAAAAATCTAAAATCGTAATTCACAATTTTTTTTTATAAGTGCTCAAAGTTCCAATTTGTATAAAATGTGTAAAAATCACGATAATTTGCAAGTTATTTTGTAGATAAAAATTCATAAAATTTTTCTGTTCATACTTAAGGTTCAAAATTTTAACACTAGGTTATCTATAAGCTACTCTTCAAAAATCATTAAAAAAATTTATACCGTACTTAGAGGAAAAAATTTTATGACTGTTTAAAATTTAAATATTTACGAAATTGCACAAAATATCGATTTATTCTCAAACGATTTTAAATATTTGTTATAATTCAAAAAGTATGAGTCGTAGATTTTTGAAATTTCTACCAACTGTTAAGATTGGCATTTCCTTTATGTCATATTTTTTTCAAAATATTATATTAATTTTTAAGCCACATATAGGCATTTAAAATATTCGATTTTTTTACATTTTATTTTTATAATCGGTAATAAAAAAAAAATTGGCTCCTACAAAATACTTGAAAATTTAATAGAAGATTCCACAGAAGTAGTTCTTATTGTCATTCAAAAATTATTAAAATCCATAGGCACAATTTTTATAAGCGTTTGAACAGCGAATATTGACATACAATTACATGTAAAATATAATATAATGTATAATATTCTAGACTGACAAAGATATCGGTTTTTTTTTAAAATGCTCTCACTCAAAAACGAAAAACCGCAACAACTTGAAATTATCACCAAATCTTTATATTGACGTTTTCTATACATGGTTAAGTTTTCAATGTATTTTGACATATTTTTACTTATTTATAGACAATTTAAATTTTCGATTTTTGTAAATTTTTCGTTTCAAAATAAAATATACTTATTACAATATTTATAAATAACAATGTATTATATTCTAGACAAACATATCATCTCCGTTCAGAATCGTTTTTCGTATACAATGATACCTATCATTGAATTTAAATTTAACAAATCCATTATAATGACCTATCCTATGAAGAGTCGCACTTCACCCCCAAGTGTACAGCAGAGCGAGACCCATAACATTCTACTTATTCATTCGATAGTAGTCGAAAATCATGGCATCTGAAAATGGATATTCGTTTAATATAAAAACATAACATAACATAATAAAATTTTTATAATAATTTCGTATCTAAACACGTTTTGGTAAAAGTATGAAGAGCTGTTAAATTTAGGTTTTACCGATTGGTTTCGGTAAAAGTCTGAAAATTCGAACTTTCACCGACCGATTTTGGTGAGTTTTAAAATATATATTAAAGATTAGATTCTTAATGGTTATTGTAGTTTGATTTTTCATAAATGAGATAATATGAGATAGTTAATATCCTATGTTATAAATAAAATCATTTATTGGTGAAATAAATAAAATAAAAACGGATAAGATAAATCAATTGGATTACAATTATATTTTTATTGATTCATATTTATATATTTATCACACAACTATTAGTTACTTAGTCCAGAATTGGTTACTGGAATACCGTGAACTATACAATACTTGTAACTATCAAAATTTTCATCGGTTCGTCATTTATTAAGCTATTATACCTAAATAATTATTTGGTCATCAATTAAGGGGGATTATATAACTCCTTGTTAAAAGCTCATTTAGTTTTTTCTGAATATTGTTGAACCAGGAATATTGTCCTCGCACAGTGTATATATAGTTCGAGTAATGAGCTGAAACATGTGTCCGTTTCCGTTTTAGTGCTAAAACCAAAAAAAATCTTCGTCATCTACATCTAATATTACATCTAATCCACTATTATGATCGTTTTCTAGAATTATTACCTAGACAAAATTTTGTAAACCATATTTTACATGTCATTTGATTGGTAAATTACTAAATTTTTAACAACTGCAAAACGAATACTGAATTGTATAATTGTAAATGATTGTTTACTTTAAAATAAAAGTGTTTGTTAACGAATAACCAAAATTATAAACTTATTTTTGTATATTGATAATTATTATTATAATTTTCATTATTATTATGACACATTGTGTTATTGGTGTTCATCATTTTATTATTTATTTAGTCGTGTAAAAAAGAGTAATTTGTTTTATCTGTTGGTGTTTTCACCAACAAGATTTATGGGCGTCATTCATTTGGGCGAGTAACCCAATGTTTACCTGAGTAAAGCATATATAATTTGGGCGAGAAATTAACCGATCGTTTAGGCGAATTTATAAATTATTGAATAAGAGGGAAGTAACATAACTACGTACATAATCATTTTTATAATATAAAAATACTAAAGAAAAACAAGGCTATACTTATATAAAATCATGGAAAGAGTATCAAACAGGAAAATTAACAGCAATCGACTATATTAAAGAAATGGGCATAAGATACCATGTTAATACAAACAATTTAGTTAAGATAATAAATATAATATAATAAACTGTATGACAATATAATACATTTTTAACCATACCAGTTAGAATTAATTGAGATTCTTCAGTTTCTAAAAATGTGAAGGAAAACGTATTTTTATAAATATATATTTATAGCTCGCCCAAACGATGTATTAGATAAATTAGGGGTCCGTGTTAATTTCGCCCAAATGACATGTATAAATTCGCCCAAACGATATGTTATTTTGGGTAATTCGTCCAAATGAAATTCTCCCAGATTTATATGCCCTAAACTATACTTAGTTCGTAAATGGCCGATTAATGTAATTTTTCGTTCACCATAATGATTTAATGTAAAGTTGGGATTTTTATGGATTTTACCGATAATAATTCAATTGAAATGAATAATTATATCGAAATTATATATTTGTTTATATTGTAGTAACTATTTAAATAATTTATTGGGATGTTTTATTCTTATAATTATTGCCCGTCAATCAAAACTTATTAATAAGCAATGGATAAGCATATTTTAATGAAAGCCAAAAAAATAATAAAAATTTAAATAAAAAATAAAATCTTATCTCCAAAAAAAATGGTAAATAATTTATTACATAAATATCAAGTTCTTCTGATTTGGTAAAAAAGATAATTTAAATCACATAGTAGATGAAATATGATAAAAATGTATACTCTATATATGTGAATTAATAAAATAGTTTTATTATTATTAAAGGATAAAAAATTAAATTACTTTTGTACTGAAAAATGAAGTATAAGAATTATGATTTCCCTCCGAGATTATTTAAGCTGTTTGTCGAACCACGAATGATAAGGATAAAACTTGAGTAAGATACTTTTTAAAAGTAATTTGAATGAATAAAACAGTATTTCGAATACATTATTAAAAATTACTACTATAAAAGTTATCCAAACACTTCTCTAATATTTTTCCATGATGTATCTACATGCATATTTTATAAACATATTTTATTATTACTGTTCAGTGGTATTTCCAAAAGGGGTTAACGAGTTATAACTCAATAATAACATATACGCCTGGCCCCTCAAAATGATTTTCTTATTTTGTAAGATATGCAATCATTTTAATATATAATGTTATATCATGTCATTATTAAACAATTATCACATTTTCAAAAAACTTAATAACACATAATATGACATTGTATTAACTTATGTTTAATTGAATTATCAAAATAAAAAAGTTAGAACTTATGTAAGAGAGAATTGACAATTTAAACCTCTACCCACTAAAAAATAATATTTTTCTGGCTACACCACTGAATACTGTTCCACTTTATTGGCAAAAATTTATGTAATATAATATTACAATAAAAAAATATGTACCTTCTTTCATATAAATACGAGTACAGATGCAGTTTTACGGAAAAATTGTGGAATTATTGAAAAAAGAGCCATTAAATGTTAAAAAGGTTTAACTTTAAAAATTAAAAATTACGAACAAAATAATGATTGTAAGAAGTATTCAAAATACGGTAGAAAAAATAATTATAAAACATTATGTCAAAAGTTTTCGGGATACTTAAAAATGATTCCGAATTTTGTGCTCGGAATACCATTCGCCACTCGAGTTTGAATATTGCATTCTGATGATGGAAATCCTGGTCGGCGCTTGTGCACGGAAGGAAGATATGATAAATTTACTGATAAATCAATGTGTTTGGTACGTCTTCGTAACCGGTAAAAATACTGCGTAGACGTGCAGAAGGGGAAATTTCTGGATGAACACGTATTGTTCCGCAGTGCGGTCTGTTCCATCTGTGGTTATCTCCTCGATCGCGTGTTCATGGTTTACACGTAGTATTCGTGCGGTATTTATTGCAGTATAATATCATTTGGCGGATTGACGAGCAACGCGCGTTCGCGCTAACCAGAGGTCTAGAATTCCATAATAGGGGATGGAGAGGGTAGGGTGGATGAATGTGGAAGGGTGGCGGAAGGTAGTCACCGATAGTTCACCATTGAACGAAAATGTTATAATACAAGCATCATGCGTTCCACATCCATGTGCATATTGCCGTGATCGTCTCATCGAAATTAAATGGATCGGGGGTCGCGGATCGAAATACACTGCGCTCCACTGCACGATAATACGATAATTCGGAGTACTCCGAGTCCTATTATTGTAACATCACATTATGCATAATGATGTTGAGTACTGCGAAGATCAGTTGGACCGGGTCGCACAAAAGTGCCGTTTTTTCCCGTCTTTATTTGTTTTTTTTTTTTTTTTTTTTTTCTGAGCCCCTTGATGCTGTTGTCGTTTTCGTTGTTGTTGTTGTTGTTGTTGTTGTTGCTGCTGCTGCTGTTGCGGTTATCACTGCACACTCGTCGTCGTTGCGGAAAATAATAATGCGATACACGCGCACAATATAATGTTATAAACCGTCGATCGGTCCGGATTACGCGGTGGACATAATGTTATAGATGGGTACGCGTATAATGCACCAGCGGCGGGACAGATGCACGCGGTCGTTATAACCAGTCGACGGCGGCGGCGGCGGCATTATTGCATTATTGTCATGCATAATAATGTAACCACGACGGGTCCTTCCGCGGTTAGCGTTTCGAGCTGCGGTTGCGCGTCCGGACGCGGCTCGCGAGATTATTTCGCCGGACAGGTGGGCGAGGGTGGTAGGACCGGTCCACGGGGAACGCTGAGTGCATCGGATCAAAAGAGTTGGTCAGCGAGTCGGCGAAAACCGGAGTTTACACAGCGGTTAGCTCGTGGTACACGATGCACGTGACGTTCTTCAGTTTTTCCACTCCTCTTCCCCCTTAAAATAATAACGATCCGCCCAAACCAATCGAAACGAACATCTATGCCTTGTACGGTTTAACAACCGACAAAAACAACGACGGTCACGAAATTTATATCGCAGCGTCGTATTGACGAATTAATTCAGCGGTATGCGTTCGGCGTTGTATTGTTTCAATAAACGCGATATTAGTACGTGAGCTTGACGGATACTATTATTTTTCGACCCGCGGCATAATTACAGCGGTAATATTTTTCTAGCACTCCGTACGAAACGGTACGGATAATTATCGCTGTGGTCGAAAATCACGAATGAACGTCGAATCGACGCGGACAAAAGAAAAGAAAAGAAATCTTTTATTTTTCTAACTCAACATTTGCAATCGTATCATTGTGTTTCGCGGTTAAATCTCTAATTAGTAACCGGTGAAACTGATGTTTGATGAGTAAATCGGACCTAAAACACCAGGCTTATTAAGATACAATAACACGAGAATAGAGATTACATTTTGTTAACAGTCAAGTAAAAATAATATTCAGTTATCAGTGTTTTCTGCAGTGTTTTGTATGCCAATATTGTACGCAAAAAAGTAATAAAGGGCTCTTTTCGATTTTTTATTCTTCAAATATATACACTTTTAAATAAATAAATATATTATATTTACTAATTTATTATTTAGGTGAATTGTTAATTTCAAATGTCTGTTCTTATATACACCAATGGATACGTATTATCTATTATTTTTTATTCAAATATGGTACACATACCTACCTATTAAATAAAATCGAATTAAATGTATACGAATAAAGCATTTATATTAATATTTCAAAATAGTAAAATCACTTAATCATTAAATAAAATCATTCAGTTATTATTTATGAACATCGTGTGTTATTAAATTTGAATACATTATAGTTTCACGTGCATGGAAATATTTTGTAAATTCAGAGCTCACATGCATTGGAAATCCTCATTATAAAAATATTTTAAACACTGAAAGTTCGTAAGATTAAATTTTTTCATAATATGTAAGTTTTTAGTAAGTCTCATAACTAGGGCCCGGATTTAAATGCAATTAAAACTATACAAATATGCTCTAAAAAAGAGCCAAAAATGCTCTTAAAAAATGCATTTTTACCACAAAAATGAACTTAAAAATGCAGTATATATATATATATATATATATATAATAAATAATATAAATATAAATATATTATATTTTTTTTTTACACGATTTGTAAATTTTAAATAAGATGTAATTTATATTTATTATTTTATTTAAAAAAAACTGAAAATTTGAAAAATTGACTTTTACTGACAAGCAAATGTTATGACCGCGATGTAATACGAAAAGACTTATTTGAACGTGATTTTGACCGAATACGGATGACACTCCACAGTCAATAATAAATTTTAATAAAAACTGAATCGTAAAATAAAGATTGACAGTTAATATGGAAAACCCGTTAAAGCTACTTAAATATCAAGAAAATAATTTATCTTTAGATAATATTTTTGAATAGGCTAAATTTGTATAGTTTATTGACCAAATATGCATTAAAAATGAAAAAATGACCGAAAAATGCTAAAATATGTTCTAAAAATGAAAAAATATTGAAATATGCAAAAAAAAAAAAGCAAAAAATGCAAAATAAAAATTTCATCTTTGAAGTTTCTGTTATATGAATCAAATTATAAACTTGGAAAGCATTGTTTAAGATTAACTAGAAAAAGATGTATTTTGCATTGAAATCCGGGCCCTACTCATAACTAATAAAGTTTTTATTAAAATAATAATGCCTATATATGCGTAAACATTAAGCGAAAAATTCTATTTTTTTTAATATTTCGTAGAAAAACGTCTCGGTGCCAGATTTTTTTTTGTGTAGAGCTAATAGGAGGCTAACAAATTTAAGGTAAGATCATGAACTATGGGTTACGGAAAAAAAAAAAATAAAAAATTATGATGAACAAACTATGGTTTGAGATTTTATACGATTACAGAACTGCGGATAAACCTCTTTGAAACGATTATGCTTATGTTATTATTTTTAAGGTCAGGCCAGTGATGGGACCACTGGTAGGACCATGGCTCTATATCGGTGCCGAATTCACGTTTGATAAATATTGATTGTTCGTTGTTCGTGATGTTTTCGGGTGACGAGCGCAACGATACGGTAACGGTCGGGGGCGCTGTGACGACAACGACGACGACGACGACGACATGTCTCCGCTCGTCGAAGATGTTCCGCGGGCGATAAGACGTGCGGCCGGACGCGCGTATCGACATAATGCAGTAAGTGTATTAGCATTGTTAAAGGTACACCGGCGACGAGGACGGACATAACAGAGATCGGACGGCGGACAATTGTGTTACGGTGACGACATTATTATTCCCATTGTCGCCGCGCGTCGCACGACCGGACGATTTTCCTTCCCCTTCACCCTAAGCCGGTCTCCACCACGTCAAGCGTGCATGCCGTCACCGCCGCCGTGCGACAGCTGATTTTACGCGCATACGGCATGACCGTTCATGGCCGTTTAGTTGATTCTTACTGTTTATTATTACTTTTATTAATAGATACAAGTGGTTGGGCCTCTTTTGTACTTGTAAAATGTAACATTTTAACACGTGAAGTAAGACGTTTTAATATTTTCATTCGAGTATAATACAATGCATGTTTATGATAATGTTATACCTCCGACTTTTCGTTTGATCGAATCGTTCAATGATATCATCAACTGGTATACTTATGTCGTTGTATGTATGCAATAGTGCTAGGCCGCATAAGCGGTTCTGGTCCATTTTCGAGTGGAGCTATGTTTTTAGTCTGCAGCACAAGCATAAAGCAAATATTAAACATAAATAATTAAATAGCCGTCGGTACAAGGTAGATAAAGCCTAGATAAATAACCGAATTATGTAGTTTAGCAACTGACCAGGTTTTCAATTTATCATATTATATTATTTAGTATTTTAAGAAAAAAAAATCTAAATAATTCTAAAAACACCGAAGAAAAATTATATCAATGCACATATAATATACAGCTCATAGGGGAGGGGAAAATGCCCCTATCTCTCCCCCATACTTTCGGCACTCGTGTTGGTCACGTCCAGTGACCGTCGGTACACCACATGAACACATGGTCAGTATTCAGGGACGGCTGAAATAATTTTTTTTCCCTTCATATTTATCATTTCGTGTTCATTACACATCGTAGTTTTTTCATTTTTTTTCCATTACCTTTGGGCAGTCAATTTCTAAGCGTTATGACCGGTACGGGTACACGCGGTCAGAAGCGCTTTCAGCTGTCGTGTTATCACAGTATATCTGACGAATCGCTTTTACGTCCATGTGCTTAAGGCCAGTTTCATACGATCCACTTTTTAAATCGCCTCAGGTAATACCCTGTGACGGCGCTGATGAAAATACATTGTTTTCATTTTATAATTACACTTGTAGCCACGAAACTGTGGTACCTCAAATTTGTGTATGTGGTCGATTCCCTCTAGAAATCACACCACCATAAAAAACACATTAAAATAGTACATTCGTTTCATAGGAACCACGTCACTTGTGACCATACGTCTAGTAACCCCTAAACATTTCGAGTAATATAAATGTTCTAGGATTGCAATATTTTTAGAATATTCTTAAGAGTAGAAAAAACGACGTTTGATGGTTCGCAGTGATAATTCGTTACTGTGCGTAATAGCACCAAGTTTAATGACTTTATCGAGATGATTGAAAATATCATTTGCACATTGTGTGTTCGAATCTTGCGTGTATTTCACGAACACAGAAGCAAAAATCGTTTGTAATAAGTTCATCTTTTATGGAACCCATACATGGTTAATTTTTGATTAACAATCACGTGATGGATATTCATGATTAACGAGGGATAACTTCCATATTCAATCGATCAAGAATGTAATTCACCATTAATTTATTTATTTTGTCAGTCAAAAAATTAACTTTTACATGCTGTTGCTTCTTGTTTAGTGCTGTACTAGTTTAATTATTTAATTAGCAGTCAACATATGTTACATACATATATATATATATATTTGAGTCCATAAATGTTTTAATTGAATTAAGATACTTTATTGGCATTGCAATTTATCTGGCATGAGATGATGAAAAATCCGAGAAAAGAAAGTAAATAAAGTATATAAAGTGTAATGTTGTATATAGTAGTAAAATAAATAAATATTGGTACTTATTTATTATTTTGGTAAACAAGAGAGCTCATGTGCATTGTATTTATCGGCTCATTCAACTGACATTTAAGTACATACATCTACGAGTATGTATCTCGTATGTATGGTGTCTAGTTAAGCAATCGAGTGCTCATTGTAGCGCGATGTAATTTTAAATTTCTTAATAAAAATAAAACCAACTATCTCTGTTATTTCTTCGTATATTATATTTATGTTTATTGTCACATACAGCGTGTATTTGGTTTACTCCAATGTATATAAGCGAACCACATAAAATATCCCTTTATTGATCGAGTATATGTACAATGAATATAATATTGAAATTTTTATAAAAAAAATAAATATATATTGTAGTGAATGTAATTGTAGCGCAGAGTATATCAAACGTCGGTCGATTGTCCCTGTCGGTATTTTTGTTGTCAGTGTATTGTACACGATCCATGCCAACCATCTTGACTGGTGATGAAAATTCAAATATATTTGATTTTCATCATTCATACAATATGATTGTCAGCCATTGTTAATCATACACATTCAGTTATGAATGTCAATCACGTTGATAGTCATTCAAAATGTAGTGTATGAGCCCTTTTAAACAGCTCTAGATTAGTTAATGATCTTTATTTCCAAATCAATTACATAATAATATGCAATAAATATATATATAAAAAAAAAAAAAATGAAACCATGTAATTTCATGTTGACACGGGGTTGTTTTATGCGCAAGCACATGATTTTCAAAGGAAAACCTACTTACGATTCATTTACGTGTTTTTGCGTCGTATTTGTTCACGCGAAATGGAACGATCACAGGAGTGAGATATTTTTAAAACATAACAGAAAAATCGCAGTGCACATCACGAAATAAAATAATAAAATGCATCTGAATAAATCATTAGGTTGTAATATTATCAGGATGTATTAGAATCGTATTTATATGATATAAGCGGACGTTATGGATATTGTGCGTTCGAACGAAAATAATATTTCATTAGAGCTGTATTGTTGTTATCGCGGTAAAAAGAAAAACGTGCCCATTATGTTCATTGTGAAAAAAACGGTTAAGTTGTTGGAAATCGCATAAAATGTATAAAAGTGAACACAACACGTGTAATACGTATACATGCGTATAGAGGGTATTAAGATGTTTTCCGTAGTGCCATTGTACCAAAATAAATATCCACACAAGTGTTCGTCTGCAACAGAATAATAATACTCGTTGGACATTGTTACCCGATCGCGGTCATGCGCTGCGGGACGGTCGGGAGTGTCAAGCCGTCCCGGCGCTGTTGTGGCACAACACTCGATCGTGCACTCAACGATTTCAACAAAAAACCTTTTTCATCGATTTTTTCCGCAGTTGTGCTCAACGTCCGGTAAATCGTACGCGGATCCCGTTTCCCGTTTCGATGACGAATGAGCCGTTTCCCGTTTCGATGACGAATGAGCCCTGTACCATTCCGTTCGGAACGGAAACGTACCACGTACGTCGTGACGTCTCGTGTGTACAAGCAACACCGTGGCGTACAGATCGAAAAATGCTCTCGTTCGACCCCGGCTCGCTTTACACGCCACACTTCCCGTCATTCCTTTTTCGAACGGCCTTAATATGTTTTACGTCGATCAATTTTTTCTCGTCGTCTACGACGGATGAAATGATTTTTTCTTTTACCGTTTGAGTGATACGCGAAAAGGAGAAAACATCGTAGAACTATTTTTCAACATATCGAAACCGACGTCGGCTGCAGGTGACAGAAAAGGAAAAACGAAAACAAACAAATCGAACCGTATATTATACACATATACACAAGACGTACGAAGCTGCAGCGAGTACCGTATTTCTTTATTCTGTTTGATTACAATTATTTGTGTGTGTGTGTGTTTTTCCGACGAACAACAAAACGACCGCAGTCACAACTACACCGAGGCCGACACGGCCGGCTTACTGGTGGCCGTGTTGGTGGTCGCCGTGTCAGCGGCCGTGTTGGCGGTCGCCGGGTCAGCGGCCGCCGCGCCGTTGCTGTTGTTCAGCTTTTCGCGCAGCTGGTCGAAAAATTTCTTACGGCTCTGCCGCCCCGTGGCCGATATCTCGTTGACCGCGCTCGACAGACCGGTCGCGATGTTGTTCACGCCGCCGGTGATCACGCCCATGACGGGCACGCCGTTGAGCATGCCGTCCACCATGTTGGTGCCGCTGGCCAGGTATTCGCTGCCTTTGGCCACCGACAGACTGACCGCGTTGAACAGCGTGCCGAGCAGGTCGAGCACGGCCAGATTGGGCCGGCTGCCCGCCTTCATTATCTCCTCCACGGACTTGGTGACCTCCGAGCCGAAATCCATCACCGTCGACCCGACGTTCTGCAGCACACCGCCGTTCGCGTCCGGGGCCGTCGACGCAGCGCCGTCCACCGCCTCCGTGCCCGCTTTCTCGGCGTCCGTATCCACCGCTCGCGTGCACAGCGCGTGCTTGCCGGGCATCCCGTGAATGCCGTCCAACTGAGGGGCGAACAAATCAAAGAAGAAAATAAAAGAAAAATTTTAAACGAAAAAAGTAACGGACGGAAAACGGAAAATGATATTACGAGGGGGGGGGGGGAGGGAATAAACGATTAAACAAAAACCTCGTGGATCTGATACGTTGATTTACGCCAATTGTAAAACGGTAGTGAGTGTCCGCCGACACAGAGAGCTGTCTAGAAGTATCCTTACGGTCAGGGATGTGAAATATTTTCCGGAAGGATTCAATATTTTTACTACCATGTATTTTTGTATTTTTTACTATACTTTTTTTCTAAATACCTTAAAGTTTTTCTTTGGGGATGGCGGTTGAACGCCCCATGCCTTGCTTATATAGCTGGTCAGATAATGGTGGTTTGTAAGACCGGTGTAGGTGGCACATAGGTAAGTCACTCTTAGATCATAAAGTATTACGTCAACACATAGGTATTACGCGGGCGATGATGAAATCGTTCACCTTAATGTAAGGTTTATAATTTTAACAGACCTTATACTATTACAATGTATAAGTTATGTATAAAAACGTCACCAAACGCTATTTAGTTCTTTACCCAACTAATGTGCATGTCCGGTAGTCAGATGCTATTTTTACTCGAGTTACGAATAAGTTTTTAAGTGCTTAGAGCTATAGAAAAAAGAGATTATTAAAAAGTGCTTAACACGTCCGAATGTTTTATACGGTACTACATAGTGTTCATAAAGTGATCTGAAACACGCTACTCATCGCTAATGGAATATAAAAAGTCATCATACAGGTTTTCAGTTTTCAACGACTCTGTCATTTCATTTGATGTAAAATATTTCAAGTTTGTCTAAAAATGCTCTAGTTTTTATTTATCCGGTAATCCGCTGATAATGAACGTGTAATGAACAAAATTCATAACTTACTATAAGAAAGTATTTTTAGTGATCGGAATAAAATATTTAAAAAAAATATTTTCTGAGTTCATCAGTACTAATTATTGTTTGATATTTTATATAAAGAATTAAAAATGTATAACACATTTGAATAACAAAATTGAACAGTATTTATAAAAATCGATTCTACTAATAAAAATATTCACGTTACATTTTCTTTAATTTTGTTTCCCATTGGTTTTTATAACATTAAAATATACAATTTAATTTTTACAGTTCAGTAACATTAAAATATGATTTTTTATGCTAAACATTATACAGTATTTGTTGGATATTCTTATGTTTGTTTTGATTAGTATATTGTTTTCCATGCAATTTAATAATAAAAAAAAACCGGATGGGCCTCGCTCTGCTTTTTCATTATACAATTTTGTTTTATTTAACTTTAAAATAAAAATACAGTGAACCAGTATTTCTTTTATGTTATAAATTCATAATATACCTACGATCTAGTATTTAAATCTAAATTAATTTTAAATTGTATTATAAATTGTGTTACATATATTTTTATATTTATTATTATTTTTTTAAATTTGTTTTTATCATTAAACGTTTCAGGAAAACAGGTTAAAAATAAATCTGAGGGTTATTTAAGTTACAAATAAGGTGGCTATATAACTGATTTTTTTTTTCAAATTATAAAACCAGCGATAAAGTTAATGAGAAAATGAACAATAGGAGTAGAACGAGAGCTAAGGGGTTTTGAGTCGAAAGAGAGGAAGCTTAAAGAAAATAATATGGTCAAAGTCACAAATGTCGTGTACGTGGTGATACATAAGGCGAAACAGATTAATTCGCGACAGGTATTTATTATTTCCATTTAATGGCTCTCCATCTTCTAACCTAATTGAATGACTCGAACAAAATATTATCTTAGTATATATGATGAAAATTGTGTTCAATATATTTATGCATACATATATTTTACTTATATTCTAAAAAAAAAAATCATTATCAATCTTTATAAATCTATTAAATTGTAGTTAAATGTAAAAATCCTGGCATATCGTTATAAGAAGTTTGAATGTATTATTAAAAAAGAACCGGATGGGCCTCGCTCTGTTGTACACTTGGGGGTGAAGTGCGACTCTTCATAGGATAGGTCATTATAATGGATCTGTTAAATTTGAATTCAATGATAGGTATCATTGTATACGAAAAACGATTCTGAACGGAGATGATATGTTTGTCTAGAATATAATACAATGTTATTTATAAATATTGTAATAAGTATATTTTATTTTGAAACGAAAAATTTAGAAAAATCGAAAATTAAAATTGTTTATAAATAAGTCAAAATATGTCAAAATACTTTGAAATCTTAACCATGTATAGAAAAAGTCAATATAAAGATTTGGTGAAAATTTCAAGTTGTTTCGGTTTTTCATTTTTGAGTTGGAGCATTTTAAAAAAACCGATATCATTTGTCAGTCTAGAATATTATACGTTATATTATATTTTACTTGTAATTTTATGTCAATATTCGCTGTTCAAACGCTTATAAAAAAAAATTGTGCTTATGGATTTTAATAATTTTTGAATGATATTAAGAACTACTTTTGTGGAATCTTCTATTAAATTTTCAAATATTTTGTACGAGCCAAATTTTTTTTATCACCGATTATAAAAAAAAAAATGTAAAAAAATCGAATATTTTAAATGCCTATAAGTGGCTTAAAAATTAATATAATATTTTGAAAAAAATATGACATAAAGGAAATGCCAATCTTAACAGCTGGTAGAAATTTCAAAAATCTACGAATCATACTTTTTGAATTATAACAAATATTTAAAATCGTTTGAGAATAAATCGATATTTTATGCAATTTCGTAAATACTTAAATTTCAAACAGTCATACAATTTTTTCCTCTAATTCCGATAGAAATTTTTTTAAAGATTTTTGAAGAGTAGCTTATAGATAACCTAGTGTTAAAATTTTGAACCTTAAGTATGAACAGAAAAAATTTTATGAATTTTTATCTACAAAATAACTTGCAATTATCGTGATTTTTACATATTTCGTGTAAATTGGAACTTTGAGCACTTATAAAAAAAAATTGTGACTTACGGTTTTAGATTTTTTTTTTATCAGTTAAGGAACAACTTATAAAAAACCTTGTATTAGATTTTCTGGGCAGCCAAAAAAATTTTATCGTTATTTAAAAAAAAATACTTAAAAAAATTGAAAATTTCAATTGTCTATAAATAGCTCAATAAAATACTTTGAAACTTTAATGGTGTATAGAAAACGCTAATATAAATATTTGGTGAAAATTTCAAGTATTTACATCGATTAGTTTTTGAGTTATAGCAAAATAAAAAATTTGATTATGTCGAAAACTGGTTTTGCGTAAAAACTCCCGTTTTTTAGGGTTTTTCCCGTCGCATTTAAAAAATATTGAAAATTTTTTACTTTTGACCCCCCCCAATGTACCAAAAAGATTCACTTTCCTTTCAGAAAAGTTGTTACATAAGCAAATCGAAGCATTTTTACTGCCCCAAATCGTGTCGACAGACACAAAAAAAAAAAAAAAACACACATCATTGTAAAATCAACATTCTTCACTCCGTTCAGAATCTAAAATGGAGAGACTCCTAGTAATAATATAGGTATAATATAAAGACGGGTAAGAGTATTATTGGTCTCTAAAACCTTTAACCAATGTACTGTTACTCTTGAAAAAATTATTTTAAGTCAAAAATGTCAAATGAATCAGTTTATATTTCTAATGATGGTTGATGGAGTAGAACCAAATTCCATAATTATGTAAGTTGAACTTTTATTATTTCATCGCGAAAAAAAAAGTAATAAAAAATCATCTATTATGTAGTAAAATATAAAATATCATGTGCTTATAATAGAAAAAACATTATAAAAATAATTCGTAACTATGAAATATCTTTAATTAAATAATTAATATTGTTTAATGAAAATTTTTCGAAGTATCCGATTTCGCCAACATTTCATTTTGGAACACTTATAAATAATTTTTATAACACAACTGTTATTTTTTTTTCCGTGGAGTCAGAGAAAGCCATATAAAAATTATGTATCTAACTTTCAAGCCTTATATATCAAAATAATGAAATGCAATATATAAACGTAATTAAATAATTTTTTTTTTAAATTAAGCTCAAGTTAATCATTAATATATATGTACGAGGGACTTTGTATTAAATTTTCAAATTTTTTCGTGTAATCAAAATTATTTTATCGGCATTTTTTTAAGAAAAAAACCTGAGAAAACCTATCGGGGTATTTCAAAAATGTTCAAATGTTCAGTGTATCAACCAAACAACATTTTGTTTTAGAACTTTTTTTTGATCGAAGTGATATTTTTGAATGAATCGTATACAAATATTATACAAATCGTATAAAAAACAAGAATTATGTGTAAAAAAATAATTACTGATGAGGATTCGAATTCCTGTTGAAATTTTAATTTTTTTCCTTTCGAAAATTTTCCTTTGTTTTTCTTTACTATTTGAATAACATGAGAAATTCAGAAAAATATTCCTTGAAAATACCAACTATTATCTTTATATTATTTTTAACTTTTATTTGCTAAAAATCGGAACTCTCCTTTGGTCAAAATCGTGTACATAAACATAAAAAAATAAAAATAAAAATGCACACATCATCAAATAACCAATTTATTCTTCGTTTCACACAAAATGTAAAAACCAAGATTTGCTATACTTATTGCCTTAATACGAGTATGTGGATATTTATGTAAAATAGTGATTGAAAATGATTACGTACTTGAAGCAAATAGCCAACCATTAAGTATACGATCATATTGGTGGAAAATCGAGTCGAATGAATCATTTTGTAAGCGGTCTTGCTACAAAAACTAAATTTTATTAAGTAAACCTGAATTAGTGGAACTTATGTGGAATGAATCGACGTGGTCGCTCTTATGTAGTAATTGGAACGAAAGAATAAATATCCTATTATTACACACATGTGCGAAGCGTGTTTACAAAAGTTCAATAAATATCATACTTGTTCTATCATATAAAATCATCAATTAGGCAGCTTAATTGCTATTATATTTATATATTGTCAAACTGCCTCGAAAACAAATATGAAAATAATATAATTAATTTTCTCATACGCATTTTTAAATTCGTAGTTCATAAAAACATTTCATAATATTAATTAATGCTACATTTTAAAGGTGTTGTTAAACGACAGCACTTAAAAATAATTTTAATAACAAATGTATTCATTGTTGCTGATGAGTTATAAAGTTATGAAAAGATACCTTTCATAGATGTAATAAAACTCATTTGTCAACGTTTAGCTAGTTATTACATGATGTTATTTCATGGTTATTGTATTAACTACAAATCGAAACGTTAACTAAAGTTAGCTGCATGTCAGTTATAATTTTTATTAGGTCAAATATTATTGATGTAATTCATAAAAATGTACAATGCATTGTTCTGTATTTTAAAATTTTACCAAGAAATATTGTATAACCAATAGTTTCCTATTATACCTGTATGTCAAATGGGATCTAATATTATTTAGTCAAATACAAAGAGTCTATAAATACGAGTATGTGACATAACAGATAATTTTAATAAACATTTTTGTTTTTTAGCATTACATTTTAGATATTTTTACTGGTAATTATGACATAAATGTATTTTCAGTTTTTCAACTTATTTTAAATATAATTTTACAACAATTTATCTCTTAAGTTATATTATTAGATAAATGTCTTGACTATACAAACAATAGATGCCAAAAATGCCATATTTTTTGAATAGCTGAAATAGGTGATATAGTTCTACATGTTTTATAATATTTTTTAAATTAAAGTTTGTAATAGTAGTACGAAGATGATAATAATATATTTTAATAGTATATTTTAAACATTTTATTTATTTAATTCAATTTAATTAAAAAATTAAAAGTAATCTGAGCTCCATTCACAATCGTTTTCAAAATCAATTAACAAATTTTCTGAAACTTTATATACATCACTGTCTAGAATGACTCAAAATTAATTTATTTAGAAATTAAATATATATATATATATATATATATATATATATATATATATATATATATATATACATTTTTTTTTACGTTCATTGAATTTTTAAACATAATTAAATTTTTGTAATTAAATAACGAAAGATCAAAACACATGGTAGTTAAAAAGTATAATATTCACATCCCGGGATAACTATATAGACGATGGCTAGTTTAGTATATAAAATATATTAACATTTATTCATAAAAGTTATATCAAAAGTTATAATTTATTCTCATAAATTATAAGTTATGTAGTTTAAAAATATGGATTAAGGAGAGAATGATTGTTCAGCGTTGTAACAGTTGCGTATTGCTAATAATTTTTCGACGAAAATCTGCTTGTGAAAGAAGAAGTCAAGTGAATAAAATTAAAAATGTTTAATACAATATTATTTGTTGAAAATTTAGTGGAACAATATTAACTGTTATATGGCTGTTGATTTTCTCAGCAAGGCTGGGCCGATCGAAAGATTGTCACATCAACTTCTCAACGCTCTTAAAATCAACTCCCTCAACTACTTTCAATCAGTTTTTTTTTAAATACATTTTATAAATGCATTCTTTTGGCTACTTAATGTGCTTTTTTTAAGGATTTATTTTACTACAAAATCTGAGCACTAGTTATTACTATTTTGTTAATAAATAATCAAGGATTCATTTTCATGAAACTACAGAACCATACCAAATTCACATTCTGAATAGAGGAGGTACGTCTTTCGCCCAAAAATGACCTTCCTCTTTTCGTTTATGTCCTCTTTTTACTCAAAAATAATTGTATTATTTTCGCCCACGATTTCACGTTTAACATTTTGGAAGGCACTTATTTCGGAATTTTATCAATATATTAACGTAATAAAAGTTGTAACAAATAATATATATAACAAATAATGTGATCAGGTTTGCAAGTATTAATTTTAGTATTTTATTCACATTCTTACCAAATAATGCGCTTCCATTTTTTCTTTGTTTTTTATTCTGTGATTATATTTTATAAAAATATATATATAAAAATAAAAGGGATAATCGTATGGTTCTTTATAATAGTTGTAAGTGCAATTTTAGATCGACTGATAAAAAGATAACTCTACTCGTTGGAGATGTGTAATGAGAACGTGTGGTGCAAAACATGTACAAAAATAATGCATTTATTTCAGCAGTCGGAAAAAATAATTCTAATGAATATGATAAATCAAATATTAATCACCAAATAGTAAAAACAGCGTATAAACAATAATCTTTAGATCTCCATACAAGATCAAAAAATAAATAATATTAAAAGAAATACTTATTCGTTGTACGTTCATGGCACGTTTAAATATTCTGCAATATTTTTTAAAAAATGTTTTTTATTTATGGATATAAAAATAGTCATTAAATTACCATAGTTGATAAATCGATTCATACATATGAATTTGTGTTAAGAAAATCATTAGATAATGTATAATGTCTATCGGCAATAAAATATAACATTTATTTTGAATATGCTATACAAAAAGCAATACAAATTGTTTGACCAAATTCGGTAATTATTAGATGTTTTTATTCAACCTAATCGCGGAAGAGAAATCGCAAAAATTTGGCTTGTCTACACACAAAGACGACTCTTCAGATATTAGTAAGTGGATACACTACACGTTTGGCTTACTATTTTTAATCCTGAAGAGATAGGTGCTAATTATCTTGATGATTTAATGGCTGACTGCCCTGAAAATGAAAAACTACAAAAATTCTGACAATTTAACTGATATCTATAAATCCCATAAAAATATGTTCCCTCCTAAGATTTGGGCAGCTAAATCATTAGAGTTAATCAGGATAACGAATGCATGCGAGTCATTCCTGATTCATTGGTGAATCATTGGTTAAAATTTTTATAAATTTTTTTTAAATTTTTTAAGTTTTTATTATTATTCTTTTTACGTGGTTCACTCAAGTACAAAAATTCCAAACTGTTGTTTATATTAAATTAAATACTATCCATTTACAACAAATTTGTAAAAATATGAAATTAAAAGAACGCCAATTAAAAAACGAAGATACAACTGTACAATAATGTCGGTATAAGTTCATCAAATCTATATCATTCAACTATACAAAAAATGTAAAAAATTAAATCTCTGGCATGACTAACGTTTTTTTTATAAAGTCATAACAATCAATTACAAATACCCAACTATCTATATTATATAATAAGTATTTTTACACAAACACCATACATTTTTAGAGATTTATAGAAGCCGACTCCTCGTGGTACTCTCTGTGTTATGATAAATGGCTTTATTAAATTAATTTTGAGATATTGCTTTCCAAAATGTTAAACGTGAAAGCGTTGGTGAGAAGAATGTAATTATTTTATCGTTTTCGGTCGAAAAGAGGACGTGGGCGAGAAGAGGAAGGTTATTGGGCGAAAGGATTTGCGCCCTGATATTGAAACCTATTTAAAATTATTAAACTTTTGAAGTGAACATTACATGTATATTTATAACAAAATAGTATTATTTGGAAATGTTTTTCCCAGAATACACCATAATTGGGATCAATATTATATTATATTTGAAACAAAGCGATGTTAATATATATTAGACACACTGCCCGGTAATGTATTAATATGGCAAACAGTATGCGTATGTGAAACGTTTCATCAATAGAAAATAATATCTTGGCAACTGTAGTTTTTGATATTTTAATAATATATTTCAATATATTTCATATATATCATAAGAGGTTACGTTAATTGGTATCAATATATTGTTAAATCATTTTTCTTGTATTTCTATAAAATTATTATTAATATTATACAACGGGTGGACGGTGGTATATTATAATATATTCACTAGATAAGAAATAATATTATATTTTACCGATAATAAGAACCGGTAAAGAAATTATTTAGAAAAAAAAATAATCAATATGAAAATCCGTACTCGATGCTCTTTTAATATCGTTATTATTTTTTGATAAGTGCAGTTAATATTCAACAATATAAGTATATTACCAGCGCCGTAACTAATGGTTTGCGGAATGGGCGGACGCCAAGGGCGCAGTAAAGTAAAAAGGCGAGTCAGTTTCAGTTGAGTAAAAATCGGTTTTTTTTTCTGTATAAAATAAGCACCAAAATAAAATTGGCCAAGGTCGCCGCGGAGAATAGTTACAGAACTATATATTACAATGTAATAATTGTAATGGTCTGATTGATAATAAAATAATGTTGATAATAATATCAGAGATCGATTAGCGACCATTTTTTTGGAATAAAAGTATTGTCAGGTCGTTCGTTACTTAAATCCGTAATGTTTGTATCTTTTAAATGTGGCGAGACGCATATTTTTAAATTTTGTTTGCTTTCAAATTCGGCATATATAATAACAGGTATACAGCCGTTTTTATAGTCATTTGAAAACAGGTAGGTATTCACTTAATACATCCTATTCATAACGTTCCAAACGTTTTTAATTTAAATAAAACGTTTCGTGCGTATGACAATAAATTTTGATTTCGTTATTTTTAATTACATAGTAATTAGAATTAAAATGGCTTTTATTTTATTTTAATATACATTTATCCATGGTACCTAACCAATTTTATAACCTGCCAATAATAGTAAGTTATTTAATTTGTGATTTGGCTACCACGCAATACTGCTCAAGTGTTCACGAAGTAAAGAACAGAAATAAAATAAATATCCTATTAATTTTAGAAATTATTAGTACCATTATAACTTTAGCGAGAGTATATATGATTATATTCAATACACGATCTTAGATTTTCATTCTTGCGATCGGCTTTACTGAGTGACTTGAATAATAATACAAATTTTCCTATTTGCATATATTAAAGTTCATCATCTTTAGTCGTAATGATATATGTATATTTGATTTGTAATTAAACTATGTCATGTTTAATAACATAACATAATACTTAAATGAGTTTTAGTATTTTATGTTAATCTAATTAATTCATTATTAGTAGCTACTACAGGACACTTTGTTAGCTCAACGGTAAAAAAAAAAAAAACGTGTTTAGAGAAATAACGAAATGACCTAATTGAATTGAGTCTACCATTAGCACATATTACGTGAATGTGATAAAACGTGACGGTATTCATTTTACGCAAAGGGTAAAAGTCTTATAGTTTTACAACATTAGTAACCCAATATTTTATAAATAAAAATTATATTTTCTTGCGATGTTATTTGTTGTAAGAAAAATTTATAATAATAATATAAAAGATAAAGCAATACGTGTCTAGTAGTAATATGTCTAATAAATGGTATCCAAGAATAATATTGTATTATTACGGTGCCGCAAACTATAAACGGAGTGTTATGATGATGATCATGAATTATTATGTAGCAGGCTTGTCCCAGACTTTGCTGCTCTAATCGGTTACGGCATCACAGCGTTGCTGAACCCATTGAACAGATCTCTGTAGAGACTGCTCAGCCTCCGTGCGGCTTGGGTGCCCGTCTTGACTATGTTCCTCACTGGCTCAGTGGACCCGGAGCCAAATTCGAGGGCTGCCGAGCCCGATTTTCTGAGGAATGACGTCACGTTTTCACCAGTACTCTCCACGACGTCTCTCATCCTGTGCGACGTGTCCCTGACCGTCGATCTGACCCTGTCGACTGCAGTATTTAGATACTCAGGCATGGACGCCACAGAGTTCATGATGTTATCGGACACGGAACGTAAAGAAAAATTATGTTCGTTGGGTGCCGCGTAGTTGCTGCCGATCTGCGAGAAAAATAAAAATTAGAAACACGTGAAACAACAATAATTCTATAATGTACTGCACTGAATGTACCGATTTCTAAAATGGTATTTGTTCAAAGTGTTCACGAGTATTCATCAAATAATTTCAATTTATAGTAATTACTTGTTAACAGTATTATTAGATGTATATTATGCTAATCTTTTTTATTTCTATTGGAACATCGGTATGACATTATTTAGAAATAACGTAATTTAAATATATAATAAATATTTAAAATACCGATTGAACAGGAAATATCGAAATATTATGTTTTTAATAATAATAATAAAAATAAAAATTTATTGTAGGAATATATTATATATATATATATACTATGGGAGGGGAAAATATCGAATAATATGTTTTGCTACATTAAGCTTAATATAGAAAAGTTTTAATATTTATTAATTATTTTTTTTTATTATTGTTATTTTTTTTATTTTATTTAAAATATGTTATTTCAGTAAGTACTAAATTCTTTTGTTGCATGTAATTAAATTTAATAATATAAATCTAAAATATTATTAAAATCGTTAGCTATTTGTATAACGAAATGTTCATGTGTGGATATTTTTTTTATTATTTTTTTCCAATAATATATACTTAATATCATATACTATATTATATTATATCAATATACTAATATAAAATTTTTAGTATTTAAGTGAATAAGATACAAAAAGAAATAGCGTAAAAGAAAAACTACATACTTGTAATAAAAAACCAACCAACAAGTAAACTATCATAGTGTTAGCGAATTGAGTTGGATGAGTCATTTTGTATTTTGCTATGTGTTTGAAATTATATTTGGCCAAGTAAATTGCAATATCGAACTGCTCCAAACGACTCGACATGATCGCTTTTATTCAGGGATCGGAACCAAACATCGTACACACAAGTGTTGTTTACAGAAGCGTAATTAATGCCATGCTTATTCTGTAATAAAAAAATTATCAGTTAAGCAATTTAATTGCAATCCAAATTTACCTATCCAACTCTACCTCGAAAACAAATATGAAAGTATAATTCAGTATCCCTACGCAATCGTATGGCAGATCCAGCGATATATTTGAGGTCACATAAAATACACATTAAACATTCAAATTAATTAATTATTTCTTTTTAGTGACGAAAGTAATAGCAAATCAGAAAAAAAACGTATACAATATACGATAGGTTTTTGCAGATTACTTACGTTGTAACGTGCCTCGAGTGGTTTGAGGACGCTACGATAATGTTATGATTGAATAGTACTTCTAAGTGTTTTAATATAAGTTCAATAATTTAAACTTGAAAGAATAGAGTATAATATTTTATTTTACACTTAGAAAAATTAGCAAAGTATTAACAATGTAAATATGATTGTCGTAAGCGGAGTGTTTGTACTTGATGGCTGGATACGTCTGCCGTTGGTGGTGCAACGGTGCCTTTATATACTCTGTTTGGTGTTGTTTTCGCCACTTGGTTTCCCTTGGCCTTTGATCGTAAAATTCGACGAAATGTTTTTTCTTTTGCAGTTGTTCATGGTCACAGGATGTGAATTGCACCGTTTATGACCTGCGCGTGGCTTACATCACAATTATGAATGCGATAGCTATTTATATAATTTATAAATGTGTATTTTTATCATCGTACGACTCGAGAATATGCATATCATTATTTGTTAGTAATTACATCACAACCATATTACATATAATGGTGCATGTTACACCTCACCGCCGAAGAAAAAATTTCAGGGTGAAACAATGAAATTTTTAAATTTACCGTATACAAACTTTGAAAATAATTGCTTATTCACTAATATGTTAATACAATATTTGTTAAAGAAAAATAATAATAATATTTGAATAATAAGATATACATTTTTTTTTTTTTTTTATATTATTATGTATACAATATTATGTTTCTTAAAACTAAATCCCACTACCAAGTATATAATATTATTGATAAATAAGTGATTGCATTATTATACATATATATATTTATATATATTTTATTTTATGAATACCCAATTCCTAATTAGTATTTATGATTCTTTTTATTATTTTTTTTTTCTTTCCCTGCTTGAACTATCACTACAATATATGAAAAGTTTTGAAGGTTTTATTTTATTTAATAAGAAATTAAATATACATCTAGTGTATATTACATCAGTTATTGGGTCGTGCGCGTGAGTGATATCCTCATGAGTTGTTCTACAGACTATGGAGTGACACTCATGTAAATTTAGAGTTCCTCCCCTTGGTTTAAAAAATTCTCCAATGTTTATTGAAAATATTACTCGATTATTTTTACACATGTCCTTGATTACAAGCTCATATGTATTATCCCATCGCTTTTCTATAGTCGTTATATCTAAATATTTCTTTATATTTTTTAATTCTAATTTATCTATCATAATTTTATCTGTGGTACCATTCCAAAATACGACATGGAAACTGATTATAAATTCATTATTTTTAATTTCAATTGGTATAGTAACTATTCCTATTGTTCGTATTAATTCGTCGCTTATTCCGCGTATTATAGTTTTCTTTGTTTCGTCTACGATTAAATCTCCTTTCAAATAATTAATTTTTATAATATTAATATCGCTACCTGTGTCTAATAATAATTCTAGTTCTTTAAATTTAGCGGCATTTGATGTGCATTTTATGTGATTATTAATTATTGCTGATTTAATGTGAAAACATCGTCGTATGATTCCTTCGCGGTTGTTATTTGGTCGATTAAAATTAATACGATTGTTAGAAGGTGGTCGATTGTTATAGTTATTATAATTAGTATCCGGTATTCTTTGATTTGAACGTTGGACTGGTTGCGATCTGCATTGACTAGCAAAGTGTCGTCCATTACATTTATAACATATTATTGGTTTTTTATTAAAATTGTTATTATAATTATTTCTATAGCGATTATTTTGTTGGGGTTGAATATTATTACTCCCGTTATTATAATTATTACGATAATTAGTGTTTAATAAGTTTCGCGTTTCTTTTTCGGCGTTAAATTCTAACTCTTCCGTATTAGCTATATTTTTAGCCTCTTCTAATGTTTTAGGATCCCTTGATTTTACTACAATTTTTATTGGTTTTATTAATCCTTTTATGTATAATCCTAATGTTTGCTCTTTTAATTGAGTTTGAATAATTTTAGCTTCATCTTTAGGTTTATTAAATGTATAAATATTGCATAGTTTATAGTATAGTTGTTCAATTCTCTCTGTGTAAGAGTTAACCGTTTCCCCAAGATTCATTTTTATGGAGTTAATTTGTAATTGCAAAGAAGATGCTGAATATTGTGATTCAAATGCTTCACTTAAATATTTTTTTATGTTTACCCATTTGGTAGTATCTTTATATTTTATTATATCTAAAGCTTTTCCCGATAATTTAGTGGTTATATATCGTATTAAAAGTGGTACATTTTCTCTATCCACTGAATTTACTGCAATATGCATTTATATTGAATCAGTAATAAATAATTGATAAGTGTAAAAAAATTAATTAACCTATAATAGTTGGTTCTTCATCACTTATTCTATGGTAAGTAGTAGTAGTAGTATTATACACAGGTTATCACTCGAATATATTTTATTTTTTTAAAAATGTGTGTATTTGATATTTAGGAATTTATTAACCCTACAATGCTTTTCGGCAAAAACCAATAAAAAAAGTTATAATCAAATATTTACTTATGTTAGTTAATGTTTATTACCTTTAATCATAACCAAGTATGATAATATATTACGTTATTTACTTTCAAACCGATAGATAGTAGTATCTGATTGGAAAAGTGAAATTAATTATTGATGGAACGGTATATATGAATGTGACGATATTCTGGGTTTTTTCCAATCATTTTGAATCATAAAATATGTCTATGGATTACAATAAAAATATAACCGTGTTCATATATATCTAAACTTTAAATAATTTCTAAGTTTGTACCATTTAAGTGCAGAAAATGAATAAGAATACAAGAAATAACTGTTATTTGAGCTAGAACAATTTATAGTTTTTTTTTTTTTTTTTTATTTAATTTGCTTTTGTTTACACTTAACAGCAAAACGATTACATAACAAAAATAACAGTGGAATTACTTCGGATAATTAATAATAAAAATGATAATAATAATAAAAACAAATGTATATAGAAACAAAATTAGCTTTTTTCGATTTTAAAACATTGCGCGACGCGAATATCCGTGAAGGATCTTAGACGTAGACAATAATTAATGGGAACACGTAATACAGTGCAGTGATATGAAACGAACGCAGAGTCAGCCATAAAACGATATTGAAAATGTTTTCATACCGTTAGAGTATATAAGGATACAGAGACGTTTTTCAGATAGATAAATCAGAAAAATCATTAATTAATGTAACGCAATGTGATATTCGTTGGCTATGTTTGAAACCATATTTTTAATTGTTTTTATTGAAATTATATATAAATATTAATTTATATTGAACATTTTACAGGGTTTAAAATTTAAAAAAAAAAATTGACAACAATTATTCTACAGTTGAATGAAAAAGCAAAAAAAGAAAAATTATTTATTTAGGAATTATAAATTTTTGTTATTGGGTTGAGAATTGTCTTTATATAGTTAGATAATAATAATTTATTATTATATATAAAATGAATATAATAAATAAAAATATATAATATGAAACAAAAGTGTGCAATGTTTGAAAGGAATATATGATTTTCGGTTATGATGCTACGATGATTTTTTTCTCGCTTAGCTTCATGACATAAATATGCGTTTGAATTATAATGTGCAAGAAAAACTTCATGGAACAGGGTATTTTTTTTGACATCCATGATCTTGTGGACTCCATTATCGGTTAATCGATCATTGGTGGGGTTGGTGAATCAGTGTGGTTTTGTAAAACGTTCAGATCTTTCAGGCCGCGGCCGGTGAGGCATCAGCGGCCGGCGTGGCATCAGCGGCCGGCGTGGCATCAGCGGCCGGTGTGGCATCAGCGGGTGAGGTGGACGGAGCTTCGGCTGCCGTGGCCAACATGGATCCCGGGTGGAAACTGTCGACTTTGGAATACAGTTCGTTGACCATCTTCTTGCGGCGGTCGCTACTGAACGCCGCGTTATCACTGAACGTACCCGTGGTGGCGACCAGCAGGTTTTCGCCACCCGTGGTGATGGTGCCGACCAGCGGCACTTTGCTGACCAACCGATTGGCCATCTGGTAACCGGAGGTCACCGTCTCGCCGGTCTTTGCAGTCGTCTGGCTCACACCATTCCATATTGCCACCAGAAACCTGGTGGTGGCGACCGTCACGCAGCTGACCGCTTTCATCACTTCCCCTGTGGCCGTGGCCATCTCCGACCCGAAATCCTTCAGCCCGCTCGTGCACTTTTCGAGCGTCGTCCCGATGCCGTTCGACGGATTGTCCGCTCCAGGTTCCGACCCCGCAGCTACGGCCGGCGGTTGGTCGGCTGCGGCCGGTGGCGTCGCGCCGTTATCGTCGGCTGACGAACAGGCCTGCAGACAAGAGAAAAAAAAAATATTAATAACGTCGCCGATTGGCCGAGTCGTTCGAGTCGTCTCGCATTTGGTCAACTGATAGTATTATTCTGTCTATCGACGAAGGTAGTGCCGATGAAATGACGGCACGCGATGAAAAATGTTCGAAAAAACGTCGAACCCATGTCGGTTAATTGTACTGTTGATTTCGATTTTAAGCGAAATGAAGAATGAATTGGTTTTACAATTTTTTTGTTTTTTTTTTTTTTTTTATTCATCGTGTGTCCGCGTATTCGCTTTTGATCACAACGATTGCTCTGTTTATCGCAATCACAGAAGCTTTCAGATGGAATATTAAAAATGTAACCTATTTTATTAATTATTATAAATATATTATAATTAATTTTAAATCTTCCGACTTATTTCGGAAGTTTTGTTTTATTACGAGTCTGTGTACATTGATTTCAAGGTTTAAATACGAATAAACAACATTATTCATTAGTCTCTGTATCTCACCCGACCGTGGAGTCTCATCCGTTTTCATTTTTAGTCGAGTAATTTGTGTGAATTAAAAACTTTCCTTTTTGATAAGTTTGACCATTCGGTATACATTTTAAAATATTAATTACGTGAACTACGTGCATCAGCTTGAATAATATTTAATGTTGACCTAATGGATCTTTCACACAACAGTAATATCAGTTTATCCGACGAATTACGGTACTTGAGATAAAGGATTTTGTTATAGCATTTATTTTCGATCGAGAGGGTAACGTTTATATCATAATTTCCATTGAGTTCATTCGATCGTACTAAATAATAATTATACCCACTGACTATTATACCATTTAATTAACGTCTGACGGGTTTAATATTTTAGTTGTTTTATCTTGATTATTTTGGAATCGATGAAATACGACAAGTCGAATGTGACTAAGCAATGTTAACTAAACTATTTTTAATCCGTATAGAAATTTAATTACAGTTAAGTCAGAAAGTTTTGTTGATATTATATTCTTATATTTTTTAAAAATAACCATTTTTGTGGTAACAAATATCCATGTAACCGATTACATCAGATTATACTGGTATTTGAGCATACATTTATAAATATTTATTAACATTTAATGTTTGAAATATTGGTCTTATAATAATTTTCTATTGAAAATGAAACCTTTATTAATTTATTCCGTGTTACATATACAATGTGTCAATAATAATTTAACAAAGATATATCTTCAACATATGTGCACACATACACCACACAAAATAATATTGTGCTGCAAGATATTAATTGAAATGCTAATGAATGTAATACATTGTAGTATAATTACTTTGACGCACATTTAAACATACAAAAATATCTATATGTAGGTAATGTAAATTATTATTGGTTGTTATAGTTATATTATTAATTAACGTTGTAATGTACTTTGTTAACCGCAAAGTTCTTCGAGAAAATGCTTTTGACTTCAAACTCAATATAAAACGAACTAACTTTTAAAAAAAAAATGTTAACAGAATATTTAAACTGAAATTAATCGTGAAGTATATAGTGGGAATTTTCAGTGACTATTTTATTATCATATTTATAGAAAAACATAAATTTAAATTTATAGATTCAAGCAAACTTTATAAGATTTTTTTTTTAAGTATTTCAGATAATAAATTTAAAATAAAAAAAAAAAAAAGGAATTTATTCATTTTACCATGGCTGTTGTTAATGTTGTGTTTGTGTATTCATTGTTTATTTAATATTGCATTATTCTAATTAATAGTTTATTAATATTTAATATAAACTATTTTATATTAATAACGTAAGCTTTTATCTAAAACCTATTATTGAAAGAGATTAAAAGTTATTTCTATAGTTACTGTTAGTAGCCTATAGCAGTATAAGTATGCTATACTTATAAATATACTACATAGTAATGTAGTAACATGATTTATATTTTATACAATGCTTATAAAAAACTCACCAATGGTGTTCTGGCAAAAAGTAAGCGTAAAATAGGGCAAATATTTATTGTTAGATTCTTAATGAAATCTGTTAGTCTATTTTACTGTACGGTTATTTGTATATTACTTTGTTATAATCAAAGTTCAGAACTTATAGCATATGCATACTTTTGTTATTTATTGTAGAATATAGCAATGTAAGAAGCATATTAATTTCTCGGTGCCATGATTTCAAATCTAAGATTTGAATGAGCATATTTTTGTATATTTCATAGATTTTGCAAGAAAATTCTTATATTTACCTTTATTATGCTTATTTTGTATATTTTGACAAACTATTTAAATTTAAAGATTAAAAATTATTCAAATTTCAACCGAACGAAAAAATGAAGTAATAATGGCATCATATGTACCTATCAATTTGCAATATAAAACTTGCGCAGTATACGGCTCGTTAAAATTTTCGTGTTGGAAAATAACTTTTTTCTTAGAAAATACGATGGCCGGTATCCGTTCGTATATTGTCCGATAAAACTATAAAAACGACTAACCCATAAACATAATTTGGACGGCTGGCAGTCGATAATTGTGAAATTAATTTGGAATAAAATGAAATCCAAAAATTGGGAAGTACCTATTTCAGTAAATTGAGTTCCTAATTATAACTATTTGTTATTTTTCAAATTTTTATCGTATATAATACTAATTAATAATTTTTATTAATAAACATATTAAATGCATATTTTACCGTTTCTGAGTGTATTATTTTAGCATTTATTATTGTGTTTTTAAGTGCTATAAGACCCGAACCTTGGACTAACTTTATTGGACTTCAGATTGTAAATATTTTGTGAAATTAAATTTGTACTTCAGATACTAAGTAAATTATATCCAGAGATATAATATAGATTATTCCAAAAAAATGTTAATTATTTTTTAGTATTTTAAATTAAAATTGATTAATACAAATAAAAATAACTGAAATAAGGTATTGTTGTTTTTGTATTATATATTTATAAAATATCTTATACTATAAATAAATATAGATATAACTTATATAATTTGTTTTGTATTACTGTTTATGAAATGAATGTATTTTAATTGTATTATAGTCATTTGAAATGTTAGTACTGACTCTATATAAAGTTCTGAGTTGTGTTTAAAAGTTATAAAACTTTTCAGTTTTAATTATACCATCCATTAGTTAAGCTTTTCAGTTTGAAAACTACTAGAAAAATAAAAAAAACATATTTATAATTAAAATAATGCAATTAAAATATAATGTAATTTTAAATGCAATGAAAAGTATGGTTCGATTTCAACCATAAGAAAAAATTTACACATTTTTATAAATAAAATTCTAGCAATAAAGGAATGGGATGAGAAAAATCATGTTTTTATTTAAAAATTATCAGAATAAGTAATGATTTTTAACTTATACTTCAATAAAATAAAATTAAACAGTTATTTACGAAAGAAAATAAATTGCAATGGCTTATAATTGCTTTCACAGATCTTTAATTAGTTCAATATAATCAATCAAAAAATAACGGGAAAAACGTTAATCCATGATAAAGCTTTTATTTTTTTGCCAAATGTTTACCTGGATTTTCTTATGTTTAACTGGATTTACCTGGTTCAAGTAAAATAGAGCACACAAATATTCTATAACGTGATTGAACCGATTGCGGTAAACCGTTTTGTATAACGTATCGCCACTGATTGATATAGATTTTTACCAGGAAACTGTCACGTCGCCTTTGGAAGAAATACATAAACTACTTACAATCATTCGTATTTTCGGTATACTCCTCGATTACATTTCTTTCCGACGAGGCGTTTAATATTCGAATAAGTGAACAGACGTTTGAAAGAGTGCTTTTACAGAAATATTTGTCTTTTTCATTTTATCGAGTTTAGTCGACAGTGTGTCAGGGACTCTTCACAATTTATACAATGTCCATGGAAATAAAACAAAAACAATCCATTATTACAATGCATAACACACGGCCGTTCATAGACTTAACGGATAGGACTGCATTTATTCAGTTGTTAAATATTAAAGTGCCTTAAACGTAACGTAACATACTAATATTGTGAACTTAGCTTAGTTATATATAAAAAAAAAAAAAAATATTTATATATATAATATAACACGATAAATTTCAATTAAATGTTTAACCGAACAAACAACTAATAGTTTACGAATTATTTACAACGTCGCTGTAACCGTAACGTGGACAAATGTTTAGCAGCGTCCTATGCAACTCGGATTCGCCAAGTTACAATATTGTGTGCGACGGGCAACTTCGAGCGCGTGCACTGCGTTCCCGGGATAGAGTTGTCTCGTCGGAAAAACAGCAAACGGAACGATAAACGCCGGGGATGCGACGAATCGTCGTCGATCACTGCCGGACGCCAAATGATCCAGGGGCAGCGGCCGTCGTGTTCTGTCCGCGGTGTTGTTACGGTACGTTTCGCGAAACAACAGCATCGTCGGTGGCAACTGAAACAGTTCAAACGTAGCGCGGCCCGAAGTCGATGGAAACCCGTAGCGACAACCCGACACGAAATCACAATGTTTATTTACAAACGGGACGTTATCGATATCGTACCTAAAAGGGGTTTTTTTTCTAGTTAATTTTTTTTTTTTTTTTAAATTTTATTTTCTCCATCAAAACACTCGGGATCGCGTCGTCCACGATGATACCGCGGTAACTGTTCGACGACGTGACTGACGGTGCGCGATCAATCGGTCGGGAAAACGACGGTGCCGGGCGCGCGGCCCCCCGACAGCCGGGCGCCGCTCTCGTTCAGCTTGGCGTTGAGCTCGGCGAACGCTCGCTTCCTGGTCTCCGCGTCGTGGCGCGCGCTGCTCTCCATCGCGCCCAGCGACGTCTTGACGGCCTCGCCGATGCCGCCGGCCACGTACCCGATCACCGGCACGCCGGCCACGCGGTCCACGATCGCGCCGTACGCCGCGCCGCCCGTCTTCAGCAGGCTCAGCAGCGAGCTGAGCGCCACGTCCCACACGAAGTTGACCGACTCGCCGGCGGACAGCAGGAACCGGGCCACGTCCCACGAAACCCTGTGCAACGTGTCCACCGTGTCGCGCGTCAGCGACTTGAACGCGTCCGACGTGCCGTTCAGAAGCGACAGCCCGTCGTCGCCGCCGGTCGCCACGTCCCGTTTTTCCAACGTCATCGTCCGGCCAACCTTAAACGATTAACACACCGCGTGTGATACACACATACACACGTACACGCGCACACATGCACAAGTGATGACGACACAACAATGACATTAGGCAGCGGTAGTAATTAGTATGGTATACCAGTGCCGTAACCACTCTCCGTTGCGCCAATTCACGATAAAAACACTTAAATTTCAACTCGACCCTTTCGCCCCCCTAACTTTGCTGCTTCCTTGGCCGCTGCCCGTTCCGTTAGCCTCTAGTTACGGCGCTGTGGTGTACCTATGTAGTATAACCGAGTGACTAACTAACCACAGCGGTACCCCGTTAGATATATCTCCGTGAGTATTATTTTTTTTTTTTTCATTTGATATTATTTTAGGAAAATAATTTTTTTTTTTTTTATAGAAGAGAAGAAATAACTTTTGAATTCTTCATCTCATTAGATGTACAGTGTACACAAGTTAATATGGACGTGTCAGATGTATTGCAATAGGAAATCGATTAATCGGTTTCGTAATTAGTGAGTTGGTAGGAGAGGATGAGCGTATCCGGCGTTGATCCGAGTTCTTTTGAGTGAACAATACTCACGTACGTGTTCACAGACATCGTTAACACGTTGACGCAACAAAATTATAACACGTGTGATAAATACGCGTTAATTGATAAATGCTAAAACGCGTGAACACGTATCGAAGTCATAATCTTAAACGGTATGACACGATGCGAATGACTTTCAACTTCTACTGTTTTTTCATTAACATAATCTAATCTACGTATATGATATGAGTAAAACAATTTTTCTCATGCGAATAAAAACAGAGAACTAAGTTGGTTTAGGCGGAAAGACTTGAACACAATAATTCACGGGTATACGTGATACACGCGAACAATGTTATAAGTTCACGGAAAGTTTTAAGCAAGGGGTCTTAAAAATCGAACCTTAATTTATCGCGAAAGCGTTTAAACGTGAAATAAGGATTACTAGTATAAATACTGGTCAGTTAATGAGTTAATATAAATTATTGGGTAACAGACAACTACCAATAAATTAGATTTTATTAAACTGAGGGAGGCGTTTATATGGCTCTACTAGTCTAACATGATTTATCCCAGTAATGAATGTTTATGTACATTTTTTCCGTACATCTAACCAACTAATTTTTAATAATTTATTACAAAATAAACTAACTCATTATTTAAACCATGAAACCAGTAACTTTTTCGATCGCGATACATAGAAATGTTTTAAATAATTTATACGAGGTCTGGTATATTTTGTAATTGTACCGTAATGAAAAATGAAAAAGTTGTTTTTCCCATTCGGCCAAGGAAGAGTAGTAAAAAATTTGACCATAGTGTAGCCATGTTAAACAAAAATATAAAAGAAAAAGAAAAAAAAAAACACCTACAAAGATATTTCCATAGGAATATCACGGTTGGCCACTCTGCGCAGTACGAGCAGTAATATACGGAAAAGCGCAGAAAAAATACCGTCGAGGAGTTACGTACTAGGATCGTGATTGACGAGGACAAAAACAGAGCGAGTCATAGTGTAACACCGTCAAGACGTACTCGTTCAATACGCGGTTGTTCAACTAAACATACCTATATTCGATTTGTATGGACTTTGTATCGAAAAAAAAAAACTAACGCCGTTTTCAATAATGAAAAATTATCACTCTTGCCTTCGACGAGAACTGTACCGAAGAGTAGTGACGAAAATGAAGATAAAAAAAAAAAACAAATTTCCGAAAATCGATCGACAAACCGAAAGCTGACGGAATCACGGAATGTTTGACCGTTGGTTTTTCCATTATTCCTTCTGTCCGGTAATCCGTTTAGAACGCTTTACAACCGTATTTAGACGCGATACCGCGTAAAAACCTTCGGGACATTTACTCAGCGACATTCGCATTAGTACGGCGGTGCTACACGTTCCGACGATCGTTCGCGGGGACCGAGTCGAGCCGGACGATTAACGATCGTCGGTTTCCGCGTGCACCGGGTCGTCGTCGCGAACGGTTTCAACGCCGTGTCCACGCGGCCGGAACGTTCGAAACACCCTTGACCGTTCCGTTTACTTTCGTCCAACACTGGTTCGTCGTGTTCGCGGATCGGATCGTCGGACAGACGATTGTGTCGCGTTCTGCCGTCGAAAACCGAGCAACGTAAACGACGTATTGCGCTGCAAAATTACTTGTCGCGGTCCCGCTGGACGTCGTACACGCTCGAGGTGCATTGATGGCTTACCGCTATCTAGCGGTAACACCGGTTGGAGTTGTTAGCGGCCACGCATAGAGCTCCGCACTGGATACGGCCCCGGACGCTTGTGCTAAACCGGCAGCGATGCAAATGAGCAACTCTGCGAACGATACACCTACGTCGCACGCGATTGTTTTGGTCGCGTGTAATAATTCCGATCGATCGTCTTGACGTTGTCGGAAGAAAAGAAAACGCTATTCTTACGATCGGCATCGGTTGTTTCTTTGAAAAAACAATCGGATTACGCAACTTACATCGTTTACAACGTCCTTTCACCGACAAACACAACTTTTGTTAAAACGTGTACTTCTTTACTATTTGTCGGTCGTGTACCTAAACAATAACGTCGTACGGCAAACCATCGATAAGCCTTGTTAAGTGTTTTGAAAACCTTATTGTTTTATCATGTTCTGGTTTCGAAGCAAACAATCACGTTTTCGTACAATAATTTTGCTTTACTTCACGGGTTTTTTTTTTTTTTTTGATGCGATAACTTTTCTTTACATATTAATTAAAAATAAGTTATAAGTGATTAGATAAAAAGAAACCTAATAATTTTACATTTTTTTTTTTTTTTTAATATAAATTTACAACAAACGTTAAACATTAATTATCCAACGGTATCCCTATGTATTTCGTTTATGAAAAAAACTAAATTTTTCATAACTTATTTATTGAATAATTATTTCAGAATTCATTAAAATGCAATCAAAATATCACGCACCTCCATTAACGTTCTGCAATAAGATTGTTATTTAAACATAGCAATATTACGCGGGTAGTTAAATTTTTTAATGCTTAAGTAATAAACATGTTTTTTGTTTTATTAATATAAAATGGTCTGAATATTAAAAGTGATAGTGAAAAAAAAAAAAAAAACAAAAAAAATCTTCTTTAGTTTTGCGATGTAAAAATATAAATTAAAATATTTTAACTGAAAAGAACAGTGTAATTATAAAATCAAAAAGGAATATTTATGAAACTGTTTTGATAATTATTAAATTGTTTTATATGATAAAAATTGAATTTTATTGTCACCAAAAGTATAAACATTGTTGTTAAAAAAATTAAAATTAAATTCATACGCTTTCACGCTATATACGTTATTATTATTTCCTAATTTGCTTGCATATATGCATATATAAATTGAATAAATAAACAAGAAAAGTAAAACATAGATGAAAGTTAAAATGTTCAAAAATAACTTATTATAATAAGTCTATTCTTAAACGTCTATGAATAAAATGCATTTAGATACTGGCATTTTATCAGGATAAAAAATAAATACAAAAATTGGAAAATATTAAAATAATAAAAAATTCCATGGTATTTAGAACTTTAAAATTGATTATCATTGAAAACAAAAAGTTTTTTTGTAATTTAATATAGTATCATACTCGTATTTTTTTATTCAAGCTCACAAAAAAAGAAAAACAGAAATACAGTCGAATAAATTACAAATATAATTTAAAAAAATTATTATATCAAGCACATTTTTTTTTTTTTTTAAGGTGAAAAGTTGATTTTCGATGAAAACATACACGTTTTATTAATGTTAACTCAAGTTCATCAATTTTTAATATTTTACTTTAAGTCAACTGTTATAATAAAAGAACAAAATATTTATCAAAAAAAAAAAAAAATCGGTTTATCATCAAATATTATCATTATATTATTTTCCAACAAGTCGTAAATTAATATTAAGGTATCATGCTCAAGATTTCAGAAAAAATTTTACTACACATATTAAAAATCAAGAAGAAAAAGACAACTGTCAATTTATATGCATTAAAAATATTCGAAAAAAAAGTATAAACATTACATTTATAAAATATGTTGACTTCACTATTGAATTAATCGTACAATAACGCACTAAATATAAATATGTTCAAAATCAAAACTTAATTTTCGTACAAATTGTAAATCAAAATCACGTGTTGCAACTGAATGTTTATTAATTTTTCACAAAAAGCTATTTTTTAAACAATTTATTTTCACCGAAATCTAACTCTACATATATAAAATTTTACGTCGAAAAACTCTAATGTAGCACAATATCGAATTGAAAATATTGAAACTAAATAACAAGATAAAGTGGTGTTTAATAATTTAAAGATGTAATAGATTCTAAATTTCAAAACTGCTCAAAATCGTTTTACGTTCAATTAAGTATTCCACAATCATTTTTCAAACAGTGAATGTATTCAGGAACGGAATAAAAAAATAAATAATAAATATATATTTGCAAGCTTTTTCAAACAAAATATCAGATTATTATAATTAATACATACTCGTAAAATATACGCCACCAGCAAGAGAACCATTAGAGATCGATCATGCCCAACGAGATAATGCATCTGTGTTATTCGTGTTACTAGACTTTAGCCGCGATAATAAAATAAAAAGTAACGTCGAAGAAAATATTTTGAACTAATGGCGAGCTTAGGTGTTGTACAGTCAGCGACAATCAATATTTGTGTGGCGTTGTCATTAACTTGTCATAATATCATCGAACACATGTGAAATACTCAGGTACACATATTAACACTATGGTTTAATGAACAATAACGAATTATGGTGAAAACCATTTGTTCAATTGTCGTGTCATAATTAATATTGAGAACTTCAGATGTGTCCTTGTCAAAAATCTGACATCACGACATCACACCAAATTATTGTTATTGTTGGTTTAATTTTATTTCAATTAATTACCATTGTGTGTTTTTGTTAATTTATTTTAAATTTATCGAAGAAAAATATTTAAAAAAATATATATATATACGTGTGTGTGTGTGAATTGAATATAATTACTCGTATAAATTATTTGTAAAAAGATTTATACTCGATTTTTCGTATTACACATGCAGCGTTACTATATATTTATATATATTGTAACGCTGTACATATATATATATATAATTCCATTTTAATAAGTTGTCAATAATAAAATAAAAATGTTAATCACCAATTTCCATTTGTAGTCTGTGTGATATTCGATTGAGAATTTAATAGGATTTATGATGAAAAATAGAATAATACATGGACTAATAGTACGTATGAGCTTTGATTAGTTTTCCTGCACGGTTAAAATGAATTCTGTGGAAACTTTGTTATTGTTCTTTTTCATATCATATTTTAGAGTAATGATAAACAATTAAGATTTAGAGCTAGATCAATACAAAAATTGTTTAGATTTTTTTTATTGGACATGCTGTAAGTATTGCAGTATATTTCCGATATTTAAGCCTATGAATATCTTTGCTGAATGGACCATGATGATTGGAATAAATAGAAGATCAATCTATAGAACTGCTTGTGTTCGATTTAAAATAGAACTACATTAAACTTTTGGATCAATATTACACTTTAGAAAGAAAAACTTTTTTTTTTTGTATTTGTTGAAGAAATACTCAAATTTTATTATAAAATCAGTATAGTTCCATATAGTCTGCACGCGTAACGTATACATCAAGAGTAACTATTATTAGGAAATCCTACGATAAACTTGTTTTCTTCGTACCATACGGATAGAAAATAAATAGTTAAAATAGAACAATAAAAAGTATCAACATATACTGGATATACAATTTATAGAGTTCAACAAGGATCGTATTTATCATATTTGATTATGTATTTAATCATTCTAAGTATTTATTATTTTCTGACGATTTGAAGTTGTATGTTTAAAACCCAGTGGTGGCTCTTGAGATTTACATATGGTGGTGTATAATTAATTTGTAGGATATCTAAGTATCTAGGCGGGTAAAATATTATTATTTTTGTTATAGGTACAGGTACATTTCACTTTTTTAAGCTCTTCGTCACGGTAAAATAAAAATAAATTAGAAAATAACAGCTTATTATGCATGAAACATAAACACAACATTTTTATTTTCACAATCGACGTGATACGTGGAGCGATAAAAATGAGTCCGGTGCACTCATTGATAGTGCTCCAAATTACCATGTATTACTAATCGACGCGTCTATGCATGTTGTTAATTTTTGTACAGCCGCCCGGAGCACAACGAATGTGCGTTCCAATAATTATTTAATCGCTAATAGTCATACTATTCTCAACACGAAAAGCTGCAAAAAACTTTTTTAATTTTATAAATATTTTTGTTAGTTACAGACTATGTGCATAATAACCAATTATCATTTACTACAGGAATCTAACAATTTTGTATATCAATTTTTTAGGTGGTTCACGTGCTACTGTGCACCATAGCACAAGCTGCCACTGCTATAACCCCATATACTACTGCTATATCATTTAATGATTATCACAAATTACAATCCGATTTAGATAAATTCTGTTTAGTTAGTTAAAAATAAATCGCAGACAAATATGAGTTAGTGCTTACAAATAACTTTTACAAGAACTATATCTTACATTCATCATCAATATGTAATTAACGAATGCAACCTCACTACAAAAAAAAAAAAAAAACATGTAGAAGATGTAGGTGTTTTTCTATTTAGTGTTTTATCTTTTTCAAAATAAATCACATGTATCTGTAATAAAGCGTTAAGCTTAATAGTATTTTTAAGACTGTAACGAATTTCAAAACATTAAATGCTTAAAAACTTTATAAATTGCTCTTGTACGGCCTATCTTAGAATAAGATTGAATTAAATGGCCTTCATCTGTTATTAAGTGATATAAAGAAAATTGGGTCCATATATTATATTTTTTAATTAAATTTCTTATAAAATTAAAACTAATCTATTTAGGACATGATAAATTGCTCAATGAACTAAGTATGCACACTCTTTTGTGTACAAGAAAATGTTTTGATGTAAACTGAATTTACAAGTTATTAAACAATTAAATCGATTGTTTGGAAACTTTAAATTTAATTCCAATACATGTACAATGGGTGGCTCTCCATTTGTATCCCGTATTTTATATACCTACTCACACAGAATATAGTGAATACTTTCCGTTAAATCGCATGCTAAACATATATAACAAAATTAGCAATTTTGATTTCTTTTATGATTCTTTGACATCATTATGGTCTTCATATTTTAATTATTTTAATTCATAATATTATACACTTATATTTATAACCTATTAGCTTGTTAACTTATCAGGTTATTTTTTTGATTTTATAATTACGTTATTAATAAGTTAGTTTCTCTACGTATTACATAATTTCAAAATATATACTGTTATTTTGTTTATCTGTACTGTTTGCCCTATGGACATAATCATCGTTTATGATGGAATTAAATAAATAAATAATTTTAAAAATTTCGAAAATACTATTAAGAACATTTTTTTGAAATAATACGACAAACGTCTTACAATCATTAGCCGTTGTTTGAAGTCGAACTTTTTTAATTTAAAATGATTTTAATGTCATTCTTACTTGAAATAACATTCAGTACACGTTCTTTAATTATATTCCTCTTCATCTATATCCGGTTACTCAGAAATGTATTGTTATAATATTAATTCATATATTTGTTATTGTTTTTGTTAAGTTTTGTATTTTCGTTTCCGTTGTACATAATGCAAACGATAATCCATCAAAATGGCCGACGCCAAACGTTATACATTACATTATACGACTATTATTCGCTAACAATGATAACGAATTCGGTTAATTATTTAACAATTAGTTGGTGTTTAAAATACTAAATGATATTCACAATATTTTGGGTGCACGTGTGTGTGTCCGTAATCTTCTAATGGAACACATCACTCATTAAGGTGCAGTTCATGTAACCAGGTACCATAAATTCCAAACATTTGCGTTCGGTAGTTTGGTTCAAATGCATTTAACTAATTTAGATGTGTAAACCAGATTAGAAGAGATTATTAGTAAGTATGTACGAGCTCATGAGATTACGAAGGTATCATTCTACATCCGGTAGGTAATATATATTTAAATCGCATTATACTCGTATTAAACCCGCTTGAAACGTACACGTTTGATTGTCTGTTTGCATACTATTCCGCTGACGATGATAAATCTTCGAACCGTCAAGTGTTAAAAATTACCGATCTCACTGATGTACTGTATACACAGACTATCATCATTATTTCTTCGATCTGATACCGCGAGACAAGATGATTTACCTCGCCGAATAATGTGTTTCTCTTTCTCTCCTCTCTCTCTCAATCTCTATAAATATAAATGTAAATTTATTTTTGTAAACAATTTAATAGTTCATCATTATTGTTGACGTTATGGTGACCATAATATATTAATATAAGGAATCTAATGTATTAAGGACTCTTTAGTACATGGACTGTATAATTTGATAAGTGTATTCGATATTCGAATAGTTAATAAATGGTTGAATTACAAATAAAAAAAAAAAAAAAAAACACTTAACTCGATGAACGATATTATTGTTTGTTTTTTTGACCCTTCGTTGCACGATCGTTGGCCGTTCAAAACCTTATACAATCCAACAATTATCAACACAAAGGCGTAAGCTGCACATAGTAATTACGTCATGGTTTTGAACTCAGTTCTTTTGAAATTACATAGTGGAAAACACATAACAACTGTATTAATAAGACGCATACTCCGCGGCGTGCATAAATTTAATTATTACGTATATATATATTTATTTTATTTTATTTTTTTTTGTGACTTGAATTGTATTCTTCAAGCTTCGGTTTCTACATGATAATAATTGTTACATAAACACATTTTTTACTATTATATCGTTATCGAGAAGATTCTTGTTGTTATCAAGAAGAATAAAAAACAGAAAAATCAACGTTGATCGGTTCGAAATATTACTTTATTATTGCACAGCATTGACAGTGTTCGGTAATCAATAATGATAATTATTACTAAATCGTATTTTTCGGGTACATGGATCGCGTTAAAAACTATAGTTGTCATTTAAACACACCCGTGCAAGACGTACAACGATATAACGTATGGCCTCTATTGATAATTATAACACCGTAGTCGATACGTAAATGTGCGAACGATAAAAACATTGCATCAATGCGTCCTAATGCGATACATGTTTACGATGCGGTGCGACCGGCAATAGCTGTTTGGCTTCGAAGTATTTTTTGGCTCCTTTGACGCCTACGCGGCCTACGTCGATTTCAGGCAGAGTGCACAACACTCGACGAGCCCATTCCGCGTTTTTGCGTTGAGTAATCAAGAACTGTGGAAAAAAATAATGATAATAAAACATAAAATGTAGAACAAGTACTAAGTGGATTACTATTTTATTAAAACACATATTAATTATATGGGCGCAGTGAAAAATATAATTATATACATATTAATATTTATCAATGGATTAAATGGCTTGTCCACTTCCATTAAACAGTAATTACTGTTTGGCATCGGCATGCATCTAGACATTTACGACCCATGTTGTATAACATTATTTCTAAATACCCAGTAGAATGGGTTTTACATATTTTTCAAACAGAACATCATAAGGATCGCCTACTGATGAATAGATTAACGATTCACAGCAAATAATTCAATAGCCGTTCTTGTAAATGTTTTGAAAACGGACGATTGGCGCTATAGGCTCGTGTACGACAAGTTATACCGCGAAAGAACATTTAAAGTGCGAACAATACATCATTATTCTTACACTTTAATACTAATATGTTAATGTATAGAAAATAAAAAAAAAATTTTTAATTTGCAACGGACCGATTTATTTTTTAAAACCCATCTTGTGACATTTTTCTTCGTATACAAATACGCTTATTTTCACGACATAAAAGTTACGCAAATTACCAAGTCTGGTTTACCAACTGCAAACCTCTTATGGTGCATAATTGAATTGCGTACGAAGAATGTTAATACCGCGTATGACGTCCAAAAACGACTACGTACTCGACCGCATGGCCATAACACAAAACGATCTAGACGTTTAATTGTATTAAACACAACGCATTAACCCAAAATCCAATTTTCTTACCCTCTACCACTGTGGAATTTTGAAAGGAACCAGAAAATTCAAAATATTTTCACATCATCCGCGTGTCTTATCCGGTTACACGTGTCAACACATACGTCTGCGAGCGACGGTGTATGGCGTTTTTTCCACAAAATGTGTGTTCTTAAACGAGTACTATAATATTAAGAAACGGCATAACTGTTACAAGATAGTATTGAACCGAAAAATTGTTTAACGTACGCTTTGAATGCTTTGCGAGATTACGCATTTTAACACGTTGCGTAAGGTGTCGAGAAATTGTACAAACATTTAACCAATCGGTTGTCTATAAACCTAAAACTGTTCTTCTAACACTAGTTCTCGTTTGTATACGCGTGAAATTCAAAACAATTTTATGTCCTCGGATTTTTTTTTTATTTTTTTCGGTTTGAACCGACACCAATAGGGGAACGGGTTGTCCCAATACTTCCTAAATTCCTCGGATTATGTAGTGTATAGTAACGCGTGCGTTAAAAATTGTTATAATAACATTAGGTTATGTTGGTGTATAACAATGAGTTTAGTTGTAAAGATCTAAAAATAATTTTGATATCTAATTTTTATTTTTTAAATAAATCTTGTTACAAATATTATCACGTTTGAAAGATAATTTGAGTGTGTTTCAGCTGATTAAAGATTTTAAACCATCTTTTAAACTTCGCATGCTTATTAACATTTTGTCTGCGATGGATTTTAAAATGTAGTAAAAATATGATGTAAATGAAATGTACCGGAATCTTGTTTTCTTATTTTTAACGTAAATATTATTAAAACCAATCAATATGTTATGATATCAGCATGAATCGTATAATAATAATGCAATAATACTATAATAATATAATATAATAATAATATGTTGGACGTGGATCCCATTTATAAAAACAAATAATTTGAAATATTTCACACTTTCATACATTATGTTTAAAACTATTCAGTTTATATTTGCATTAAAATTATAATATTGCAATTCAAAAATTAAAGAAATTATTTTAAATCTTGATTTAGGTATGGCAATCGCTTTAATGCAAGCTACTGATATTACACAAAATAATGACCTAAAAAATCATTTGCACACATTTTTGTTTTTTGGTTAAAGTAATAAAAAAATTAGAAACAACAAATCTAAAAATAATTTAATAAAAGTCTTGGAGTAGTATAAAATGCAAAAAAATAATTAAATGAAGTTCAAGGAAAATTGGGAGTTTTAATAAAAAATAAATTAAACTACGTACTCGGTAGTAACGTCGGTTTACAAAAAATTAAAACTATTAGAAATATTCTTCTGAATAAAAATAAAAATACGTCGAATTTCATTGAAATAAAACCATCTGACATAATATATTATATGAAATATACCCTATTAAACTTGGCTGACGTTGAACGTTTCTTTAAGTTGATATAAGTTTATTTTGAGACCTAACCTCCGTACATTTAAATTTGAAAATTTCCTGAATTTGTTGTATCCAATTATTTCGAATAAGACAATAATGAAGATGATCAGATCAATAACTATTTAAAAATTTATAATTAATTATTAGTATTGGCTTTGTACACGAGTATATCTGTAGATGAATTTATTATTAGAAACCGGTCGTATAATACTCCAGACTAAGCATTTATTAATTTAATTATTAATTAGTGATGAAAATTAAAGAAAAACGTCGATTTTTTTTTTTTTATCAAATATTTCACGTTTTTTAATACCTTTTTCAGCAAAAATAAAAACATAAATATTTACATATTTTGACTTTTTATTACATAAAAAACCGCACCCTAATAGTGTGTTTTTCAATAAACAAAACTTTTATCGTTTTATGATTGTTTTGTAATATTATATCGGAAACATTAAAGTTTATTTAAAAAGTTGTCGACAGACAAAACGTATAATGAAATATCGTCAAATTATAGTTCAAAACACAGTTGATATCGAAATGCACCTATTATGTATGACGGATGAAATTGAAAGTTCTGTGGATCATATGTGTATATACGTAAATGGCTTTATGTTACACAGAGAAATGGAGAATCAATTTTGAAGTTTTACAGCTAACGTTCAAACAGTACTCAAACGAAACATAAATTAATACTGACTTCGCGAAAACTCAATTTTCCATCGCCATCTTCGTCTGCGTCTCGGATCAGCCGTATAATTGCCGAGTGGCTCCACGGCACGCCGCGTACCATCATCATGCCCTTAAGATCTTCAACGTCCAAATACCCGTCGTTGTCCGTGTCGTATCTGCACAGTGATGATCGTTAAAACTTGTTACGCGATACTATTCGACAAATGTAGACTATATGAAATAAAGATGTACCGTTGTATAAAACGTTCTAAATTAGAAATCGAAAGGTGTAAGAAAAAATAGTACAAATTAACACATTGGTCGTAATGTGATGTAGTAAAACTAAACTTTTCCTTAACACGTTCTGGCGAAGCCAATCATCTGATAATATTTATGATGTATCTAAAAAATCTAAAAATTGTGTAGTAAATGTATTGAAATTATTCAAACAAACCGTAAATTATAATTCTTTTATAATTCCTAGTATTACAATACTATGCCAAATCCATCTTAGAATACAGTAGTATATCAAGTGTCGCTGTATATTGTTATGTGTTATAAAAGTTGTCACATAAACCTGATATGGCGGTTTATTACGGTTTATAATTATATTTTATTTGTTTACAAGCTACGCGAATAATTACTCAAACACGTTAAAAATAAGAAACGAAAAACAAATATAACGATAATGTACATTGAAACGGTTTTACAACAGTAACATAATAAGTTCCGGTCGAATAATAAACATTGCGTATCTTGATATAGATATCGCATGGTATACCGACGTAAGAAATAAAAAAAAAAAAAAATGTTATTATATGTTTTTTATTAATTGTAACAGCAAAATTATGGGCTGATAAAATAATAAATTTATATTTGTGTAATTATTACACTTGAACTGTATTATGGATCAAAAGCATCTAACTACTTGAGACTGGTGAGTTTTTCTGGGTTTTCATTAATTAAAAATATATTTTATGTACACGGATACTATACTTATATTATTTCTTCTATTTATAATATTAATATGTATCTTTAATTTTGCAAATTTACATTACACGTATTTTCATAGATTTTTTTTTTTATCAATTTATACAAATGTGATGAAAACCGTTATTTATTAATATATACTACCTTTATTGATTGTTATTACCTCTAATTTTGGTGTTCATGAGTTGAAAAAAAAAGATATAAAAATGAATAAAAAATAAAAAAAATTAATATTTTGTAATAAAAAAATGAAGGGAGTCGCGATCGACCTGTTGTACAACCCTGCTATAGACGAGCGCAAGCTAATGGTAATTAAAAATAAAATATTACGGAGCTGATCGTATAATTAAAAAAAAAAAAATAAAAAAATAATAACAAAAGTAATATGTTACCTTGTAAACGTTTTTTCGTAACGTTTTATCAAATTCGGCGATAACTCGGGAAATTCGTTTAAGACGTTCTGGCGCTCTTTGCACGTGAGACTTGAAAACATTTTTTGAATCGTTCGTTCGCACGAGAACGTAATACGTTATGTGCACTGCGGCGGTAAAACGTACAAAACGATAAGTACAAATACGTTGGTCGAATTCTGCAATGTGCCACAGACGTGTGAATAATACCCTGTCGGTCGTTATGCGTTACATTTAATGAGTAACTGTTTTTGTTGGGCCACGGTGTCATTTAAATACTTATACTGACACAGAGGCTACAGGAAACGTGCGGACGTAGCCGTGACCGCGGAAAATCGTCATAACGAACGAACACCATTGACAATCGCGCGTAATGTTGTCGAATCATGTTGTTTTTCGAAAAATGTCCTCGGCCATGGTAGCGGAGGCCTCGGGCATTTGTTTTAAATACCAACGTCGATGATGTGATACGGATACACATTTTGGACACTATAAGGACGATGCATTTGTCCGAGGCAAAACAACCGATAGCGAATCGTTTGTTTACTAAAACAACGAAACATTTGAAACGTTATTTTTTCGTAAAACATTCAACTTTCGGAGCGGACGAGTAAAATCGAAAACTTAACCGTACAACGATTTATTCTCGCGTTCAACGTTCCATAACCGTCATTGCACACAAAATAATTCAGTTGCACAACTCAAGCCTAATAAACATGTTTCGGTTATATAAATTAAGCCTAGTAAATTAGCTTAATTATTGGCGTTTCGTCATTGGTTCACAGTTCCCTGAATCTTAGGGTTTAAATCATCGAACACGGACAAATCGCAGTCGCCGTTTCGACGTGACGCCGCTTCGTCGTTAAACAAAATTTTGAGCATTTTACTTATTATTATTTACTACACACATTTTCTAATATTCAATAATAATAAAAAAATATTTATTTTTCGTCAATAATATTTAATAATACCTAATAATCTTTTATTGACGTCTAAATAGTTTATTATATTCCGATATCTGAAGGTTTAGATGTGCTGCAGGGTTTGTGTGTATGAGGTTCAACCAGAAAGCCCATCAAAAAAATAAAAAAAAATATTTAGACGTCGATAAAAGATTAATTAAAATTGTGACTAACTATAATATCCTTTGTTTAATATTATTTTTGCGAGGAATTTCTCAGAATACATCTTTGAAATGATCTTTTTACTATAATTAAATATTGACGTTATTATTTATGTTATACGTAAATACTTATAATGATTAAAATATATCAATACAATTATTTACTCTTCTTCTTCTTCTTCTACTTCGCCTTCCTCCCAACTATTTGGGGTCGGCCACCCTTGTCCTACACCTCCACTTTACTCGGTCAATCACATCTCCTCTGCACACACCGACAGCCATCATGTCATTCTCCAAAGTCTCCAACCATCTCTTTTTTGGTCTTCCTCTTCCTCTTTTCCCTTCAACGTCCATCTTCATAATCACTCTTACTACATTCTTACTGCATATACAATTATTTACTATTATAAAATATTAACAAGTTTATGCTTTGTTATGAGTTAATTTTCTTTTTTTAACGGCGAAGTGGCCTCACGTCGAAACGGCGACGGCGAAATGGTTTTACGGCAAAGGGGCGACGGCGACGGCGAGTTGTCCTAAATCATTAAATCATCGCTTCGTAAACTACACACTATGTTGACAAGCCGAAGATTACTTTCGTCAAAAATATTAACGCATATTACATAATTGACATTTTGCTTTTGTTGATTAACTTAAAATATTGGAATAAGATGATTTATGGGGTTATAACCCCATAAACATTATAAACATTATACACTCTACAGAGTGTATAATATGTTTCTGAAAAATAATTGATGATTCAAAGTTGTACTCATAGTGTTCAAAGTAATATTTGTTTACATATTACAATATTTAAATTGTACCTCTTGTTTTAGAAAAAATGTAAAATGATAACTTTTACATTGTTCAATTTATTTACAGCTACGTATAATATACGTTATATTATAATAGGCGTGTGTTCAGGCACATATAATAAACACGAGTATTTAATATCCAGCGAGGAAATGTTTGTAGACATTATATGTGCTTCATTGATAATTTCTTTTACGTTTCAACTATCCAGATCACTAGAACTGGACAATATTCTATGTCTTAGGTCCACCCGGACACAGTCCAATACAACACGGATGGATTGCTACACTCCTGGTAAGGGTCAGACATAAACACAATGAGATAAGCTGTTTTTAATCTGAATAAAAAAGAATCACTATTATTATTGATTATTATTATAGCTATTATCTTTAATAAGTCAGTCCGCGCTATTTTACGATGGTTGAAACAACTCACTTGAATTATTTCATTTAAAAATATTTATGTACAGATCGGTCACTCGTATTCGTCGGTCGATTTCAATAAAACTATCCGTTTGCGACAGAATTAACCAGATAAAAGTGTAGAACATTAAATTTACAACTCATACGAGTACACAGATTTATCTATTTTAATAATTTGTAGTTTAACCTCCATGCCTACGTATTACAATCTGTTTTATATTATTATTTCATTTTATTTATTTTTATTAATAAGCCACAACAACAGTGGTTATTGACTTTTTTTATACATAATGAGGTTACTTATATAAATATGTGTTTAGATAAGACTATTACATTTTATAAATATAAAGAGGAAGCGGTGGGTGACTTATACAATTCAAGTTTGGGTCGTGACGGAATATTTAGATTAGATTATATAATTTAGTTAGTTTTAAGAAAATGAATATTTTTTGGATGTTGTGGGTGTTCTGGATCAGAGCCTAGTGCTTCATGAAGGTTGTCAGCTAGTTTAAGTTTGGTTCTTGTGTCGTTGAATTCTCAACAGAAACATATGATATGTTTGACTGAAGGAATTTCACCACAAGTGAGGCAGAGTTCGGGATTCGTTTTGGTCATTAGATGTTTATGAGTTAACTATGTGTGTCCAATTTTGATTCAATTGAGAATAACTTCTTGGCGCCTGGGAAGACGAATGGTTGGCCATGGGAGAATGCTTGATTTGATTTTGTTTAGCTTGGTTCGTAGAGTTGACCAGGTGTGTTGACAATTTTTAAGGATATACTCAGTGATGAAGTGTTTAGAATCTTGTTATGTATATGAACAGTGGATTAGAGAGTGTGGAGATGAGATGGACTGTTTGGCACATGTATCTGCTAATTTGCTTCCGGGAATGCCGATATGACTTAGTATCCATATAAAGGTGAACGATTAGTCTGTGCGTTGGTTTGGAGGTATGATATCGGGTTCTGTATTTTTTATGATGTGCAATTAGGTTGAAAAAAGTTTTTGATGCTTGTGAGTGTGCTGAGTGAATCGCTGAGTATAATAGATTTGTTTATTGTGTCTTATTTTATAATATCAAGAGCATGTGAGATAGCCAATGCTTCAGCCGTGTATATTAAACAAAAGTCAGGGAGCTTGAGCATTCGTCTGGTTTCATTGAACGTAACTACAACGCCTACCCCAGTTTCCGTTTTGGATCTGTCCGTGAAAAAACAAATAGGGTCTTGATATCCTTCAAGGATTGATTGTAGTTCACTTTCATATATGATTGGCGTAGTTTCGCTTTTCGGTATGGAAGATAATTTGAGATTAATGTCGATGTCCATAGTCCAAGGGGCAGTGATCGGACATTCATGGTTGATTATGTCAGAGTATTTAAAATTGGAGTATTGGAGTTCGGTTATGATGATATGATGAATATCAAGGTTGTTCTGGGTTCATCTTGCAGAAAGAAGCATGATGTTTTTTTTCTTATGAGATTTAAGGGGGAGAGGGTATAAGAGATTTTGATCAGACTTATATATAAGTATATAGGATAGGGCTTGATCGGAATGCGTCGGAGGCTAATCTCAGTCCTAGGTTGTGTACTGAGTCAATCATATTTAGGTTAGATAGTTTAGAATTGAAAAAAAGGAAGGAACTATATTATAGTTTTGATAGGATAAGTGATGTACATATCTGTTTAAGGGATAAAGAATTTACTCCCCAAGAAGTGTGAGAGAGTTTTGAGAATATTCATTCTTAACATGGTTGCTCTTCGGAGATCTTTAATGTGTGGTTTTATATTATTGTGGTAGCCTAAGTGTTTTGTATAGTTCGAACGGCTTTATCCGGTATGCGTCTAAAACGTAAATCAATGATGCACTGGCAGGTAAACGATCAAAAGTAGACAACAGGTATATGGATACTGGTTTACTCTTTTACTTGTAGAATACGAGGGACGCACGTTGAAAGCTAAAAAATAAAAAAAATAAAAAACTTATAATCACAATCGACAAACTTCTAATACCGGTTCATCTTTTCGTTTTGTTCAGATGTCAAAAGCTCAATGTTGATAAATAAACTGTAAACCGCATTGAGCTGTAAGAGTTTTATTTATTTATTTATTTTTATTTTTTATTCATTTCTCAATTGATTCAACGTACATGTACTCACGTTTATATGTTTCCGTTAAATGCAAAGCACGAGCTGCAAGGAAGAAAACAATTTGCATTCGTGCTGAAAAATGATTTATTTTTTCTTCTGATGAAGTATATAGAAGAATAATTTTCACAGTTAGAAATGTATTGACTTTTTGGATTTCGGCGACCTTAAGATTTGAGTTCGATATCGATAGGTTTACCTACGATAAATATTATGGAAACGCAAGAACACAAAGAACCTCTGAAGAAAAATCATCACATTTATTTTAGTAAAACAATAGTTGTTGTAACGATCGAATTATGATAAGTAAACACAATTTATACACTTAAATGGTATTATAATAATTAATGAATTATAGTAATCTTAATAGTTGTTATAATATTAATAATTGCCCTTAGAACGAGACGAACAAATTTTGATCGATATATGTATGTATGTATATTTTATTTATATAATTCTAAATAGATATGATAGAAGTATAATATTTATATAAATATTAATTTATTGATCTATATTATGTATATAACGCAATATAGAATAATATAATTGTACGAATAGTACATAAACACACACGGATAGTATTAATAAATCATTATAGTTCAATCGAATATTGATTCATAACCGAAAGAATTATAGCTTTAATTCTAACGGAGTTGGCATCTTTTACGTGCGATCATGATTACCCTTACATCTAAATATAATATTATACGAGTATATAAGTAGCGATAACGTGAATAAAACAATTTTTTACTAATGATGTAAATAATTTAAATCAATAAACATTGCTAATAAAAACTTTAAAAAAAATAAAAAACGGAACAAATCTAGTTTAAGCACCCATGCGAACATTTTTGTTTGAAACCCTTACGCATTTCAATTACCATTTGAAATAAAATAAAAATGTATTTCAATGTAATAAAAACACTTATCCAAATATTAATGTAGTTAACTGGAGTAATTAGTTTTCGAGTAAATCGATTTGAAATTTGCAGATGTAATACCATGTAATAGCTTTAAAGAAAAAAAAAGAAAATGTATTACTTTTTTCTTCATAAAATGTATGAATTGTAAAAAATGGATATAATAGTATTATTAAAATTGTTGATGTTGAACAAGATTAAGAAAAATTAAATATTTTTTTAAAATGTTATTGACAATTCAAATAATTGTTATTTAAAAATTAGTTATTTATACGACATCGTTGATAAGACGTTAAGCTACGTCGGTTAGAAAAACAAAAAAAAAAATCAAAAAATCCGCATGTTCGCTAAACTATTGATTTATGCCATACAAATTATAAATACTATTATATAAATTATTGTAATTATATTAATTATATTTCGACATTAAAAAGATAATTATTCTTGTTTAAATACTATGATAATAATATAGTACACGTAAATGGAAAATCGGAAGGGTAATAAATGTTATATTACAATATTATATAAAGTTTTGATACAAAATTGAAAAAAAAAACATTTACTTATTTATTATTTGGCCATAATACAAACTACAAGAATAATGTTTAATCGGATACTATTGATAAGTAGTTGAACAAAATAGTTCCAATAAACATTATGGTCAAAGATTTTTATCGTAGAGACACAAAATTATTAAAATATTTATGGAAAAAAAAAAAATGTTCACAAAAACATAGTTAACTCTAACCATAATTGGTTTTTATAAATCAAATGTATAATTATATATGAATGTAAATTAATAATTAATTTATAGTACTTCAAAATAAACTTAAAATAGAATAAAGTGTATATTTTTCTTATGGTAAAAAAATGTTTGTTGTACCATCAATAATAATTTTTTATTTATAATTAAAATGTTATTATACTTCATAATTACTACGGGTAACTCAATATCATTATTGGTACCGATAATTAAATATGTACATCAAATATAACATCTATATCAATAATAATAATTATAAAAAAATGTAAACAAATGTTTAAAATATCATACCTTATCCCTCAGTGGTCTGACAATTTCGCTAGTGCGAATCGAAGAAAAGTTTAATTAAACAATTTTTTTCCAAACTTCAAATACAAACAACAACAATTCCCTAGCCAATTAAATTAAAAATTTAAACACATTTTTACAAATTTAACAACTGTTTGCCAGCAAAGAACCAGCGATATTGGAACTTTGGTAAATATTACTATGAATATATGTCAATAAAATAGTTTTATCATACAATTGTACACAATTTTTAATGAAATTTTATTTGACTCTTATCGTTTTCTAAAGGAAATTATGTGGAGGAGGAGGACATTTCTAAAATTTGCACAGCATTTATAACCAGTGGCCGTAAAGTTTAGGATAGTTGCATCATAAATCGTCATGATCCAAATAACAATTTTTTTCTTTTTTTTTTCGTTGACTATGAAAATAAACATAAAAATGTTTATTTAGTAATAATAATATTATCACGTTCAAATAATATTTGAATTTTCATTCATTCTCGGTAGAATACAAGTACAGCGAACAAAACGTTACCTACCTACTATACATTTTGCTAAAAGTAATGTATTATGTTGTACTGATACCGTTAAGGTTGTTGGAAATCGTGTCCAGCCGGACATGTGAAAATAACAAGGGTTCGCAATTTAGTTCCGAATTAACGTATATGTCACTTGCATTCGTTTTCTAAGTTTAAATTCGAAAATTATAGCAAAATAATTAAATATTCATTAAAACAGAGGTTAATATGATGATTAAACAAACGCAGAATGTGAAAGGCGCAGGATGTTAAAAGGAAACGATCTGGTACAAATGTCACAAATGTCAGAAACGTCCTGGGAAAACAATGTTAGCAGAAGCAAATTGTTCTTGTTATAATATTATAATACGTTTAAGAAGTCATTGACAAGAAATACATTTATAATACAATTTTATAATAACCATAGTAAAATATCAGGGGTTTTTTTTTTTGAGGGGGGGGGGGTAATAATATAATTAGGACTATCTATTCCATGTTTATAATGTACATGAAATCCGTTTAAGTATAATATATTATGGTGGTTAATAATAATAATTATTTATTTTTTTGTTTTTAAACGCAGCTTTCTTGTTGGCTAGACATGAGTGGAGTTCGTACCGTTACGATCTCTCGGTGATGGTACGGTGGTAACCGCGACATCGTTGCGGTTTTTGGCATGTGTTGTTCCGGCCTATACCCATTGTTGCTATAGCCTGGGCCAGTTGTCGCTGCGACCTATAAACAGAAACAGTAAACATCATGTAATTAAATTAATTTGAGCTATCGTTTTGTTCTTTTTTTCCCCACGTAAATTATTTTCAAACGTTTTCATCGAGTTTTATCAATTGTTTACAATGGACAAAGTAAAATAACAAGTATTGATTGGTCCATTGAAACGCATATAGTCCAATAGAAATATATTTTGTTGACTCTATGGTGTTCCGTATATATTTTAAATATTTGTAGAACTGATTTTAAATTAATATTTATTATACACGCTGAATAATATATAAATAAATATGTTATGCAAATATTATATCAATGACGGAATTAATATTATAAACCATCTATGAATTATCCGAACACGCTCTTCGGATCACTGTGCGTATAGTTTAGACATTTTTGTTTTCATACACATGATGTAGTATACAGTTGATTGTTAGATTTACCGAATTGCTTATGTAAAATGGAACCACTCGATTTTTTTTCAAACCTTATTAAACTACATATATCGGATTATGTCAAACAAAAAAGATTTCCTATTTTATATGCAATAACCGATAGTAAATTTCCCTTCAAAGATATTTCCCGGTATTAATTTAAACCATAGTTATTTTCAAGGTTTATAGATAGGTAAATGCAGTACGTTTACTCAACTTACGTTTAATAAACCGATTCGTATCTGCGCAAATGGACACGTACAAATATTTCAATAAACAAACATGTTTATTATTTTGATATTCATGAAGTTATTAAAAAAAAATGTCATGAAATATATAAAACTTTAAATTAAAATTGAATTAAATGTTAAATTTGACTTGATAAGTTAAATATCTTTGAAATAAACGTTTATAAATATAAACTGTAATAAAATAAAATCGAAACATCAGTCAATAAATTTTATTATGAAAAAATAGTAGGATATGATACCCGATGATGGATATAAATAAAAAAGATAATATTCATGTTAGTATTAACCAACATGACTTCATAATTATGTTAATTAAACCAAAATTTCCATTCCGGAAGATACATGTATTAACATAGTACATCGTATAAATGTATAGTATTTTTTGTTATTGTTGCATAATTTTTAATTTATTAATTAAATAATTGGTTTTATTCACTAAATTAATCAGTATATAGTATCGTGTCAGTTATTACTTGTAGCGGAAAACTGTTCGTCAACACAGTATCCCAACAAAAAATTTTTCATTGAACCATGTTAATCTATTTAACTGAAAACACGAACCTTGATAATTAATTTAAGTAACATGAGTCCCGCAAAAATGTAATTTATTTATTGATTTAATTCAAAACAAAAATTGTTGCCACAGAATGAGAGGTAAGTTAAAATCAAAGCAAATATAAATATTTTTTGCAGTAAATAGTGTAGGTAAGGAAGCTGACTTGATACATACATATATATAAAATCGTATAAAAAAGTATTCAATTACCTATATTAAGAAGGTGTCCAATCGGTCATTTGCTTTAGAAGAAAATTTTTTATTTTATTTTTTAGATTCTGAACGGAGTGATGGAATCTATTTTTATTTGGTTCCCTAGATGGAAAATAAAAAGGGTAGTATTTGCGCAGGACAAACACTGACGTACGATAGCAATTGATACCATATAAAGCTTTGAGACGTCAATGAGGCTTTTACCTATTATTTCTTCTTTTTTTTTTCAAAAAAATGATAGATTATTCTGAGTTCTTCTACTATTTTAAAATTTATTTATTTTGATAACTAATATTTTTTCCCTCTAAATCCAGGTTATCCTGCGCCTTGATTATACAAAATATTAAAAAAAATCACGATAAAAATAAAATATATAGGTTACAATATTTGAGTCAAATATTATTTTTTTTTAGAAATATATTTTCATATTTTACCTGAAAGGGATGGTTTTTACTATGCTCGTGAATTGCTATAATCAATTTATAAAGAATATTTCGGTATAAAATTAGTGAATAACTTACATGTCGAAGTGAATTGACTGATGGACGCGTACTAATACCTTCCACCGGAAGTGTTGGATAACCGGCTCGTTCATCGTCTGATGATTCGGCAATTTCCAAGTTTCCATCGTCATCATCGTCGTTTAATCCCATCGGCAGTTGCTGCACTACGCGGTATCCGATATTACTTCTGCTTCCGCCTAGAAATAAAATAGTAAAAAAATAAATATTTTATAAATTTAATTGAAACGTTTCAGTCAGAGCCGACCGTCTCACGTGCAAAGTCTACATTGCTCCCAGAAACAGATCGTTTCTATTCAAGAATGTTACTGTTCATTAAAATTATGTTGTGTTCGGTCAATTCAATCGTTCTCCTCAAGTTATTCGGAATGTTCCGAAATAACTCGATGGACGTGTCAAATTATTGGTATAGTTTAGCATTGATTTAGAATATACAGATGTATTATCAGCCTTTTTGCCGATAGTGCCTGTTTTGACGCAACTACTTTAGACGTCACTGTGATCGTTAGCGTTCAACGTGACACGAACAGATTTTCAACCACGGAATATCGTTAATAGTTCTCGTTTCTATAAGTGATTACAAACCGATTTTCATCAAGTCGAATGTAAACCATTACACTAGCGTCTAGTAGCTGCCATGCACATAGATGATAGAAATAATTCAACAATACCACGACGTATTGGCATGATATTTCAAAATCAATGGCAATAAAAACTATTAGGAAACGTGTTCGATGTGGGAAAATAATTAGGCCGCCACAATTTCATATCTTATGGCAAATCGCGGTCCTCATGTGTTCCAGGATGAACACAAATGTCTTTGAACTGTGTGAACCGATATTAGATTTGCGGTTTCCGTAAAGTAGATGTGCGTTTATGCGTTGATTTCATGAATATAGTATTATTTTTTTTTTCGACCAATACCGATAATATGTTGTGAACAACTAAATTACCAATGGCGTGGTATAAATAGAAAAGTGGGTAAAATTGAAAATATTTTTGAAATCCGTAACACAATAGTGGGAAAATACGTAGCACAATGATTACGTTGTCACGGAATCGGAGAACAGGATCGATTTCAAGCACTTAAACGTCTCGGTACATCGCTCAGAGTTGATGGTGACGAATTCTACATTGATGTCATGGTCCGATATCTTTTAAAATTTAGGATTGAGTCTCTTCATAGTCAGTCTTTTCTGCCGAATCGTATGTAATCGTTACTACCAAATTTAAGTATACTATCAATCGTTTTCGGGTAAAAATCATCACTGGTAGCTTTTGGGGTCAATTGTGCGCATTTTAAAAAATATTTTCGGCATGACTATTTTTTTTTTTTAAGATTTCGGTGTCACCACTGTGAACCGTCGCTCTACTACGTAGATCGGCAGGGACCTATTCGTTGTACATTACATTTTGTAGAACCAAATATCGTTGTAAATGTTTTTTCCACTTAAATCCGCTAACAAATGTTTAATTTACGCGTACGCCTACCATACTCACCTTTAACTTTCGTCGGCGGAATCAGGTCGGGATTCTTGTCCGGGTCCGATGCCGCGGCCGCGTAATCGTTTCCGTCGGCTTTCTGCTTGCACACGGCTATGACGGCCGCCCCTCCGGCCACGCCGCCGCCCATAATGCTGCCAGTGCCGATGCCTCGCACGTCCGCGCACCGTTGGTTCAAGTGCCTGCGCGATCGCACGCGCCGAGCGCGCACATCACGGCCGCCGCGATCACGGCCGACACGGCGGTGATGGCCAGCAGGCCGGCCACCACGGGCGTCACGTGCAGACGGTCGTTCGCGTCGTTGCCGCCCACCGAAGAACCTGCAGCAAGGCAAAACACGAGAACGTTGATCAACGGTTTTTTTTTTTTTAACGAACAGGCTCGAATGGCGAAAACCCGATCGATGTCAACCTCTGCGTGGCCTATCGTGAGCCTAAAGATCAAGATAAAGCCGGTTACGCCGCGCTACGCGTTTTTCCGCGCAAGCGTCCGAACGTTTGAAACGCGTTTGTTCCGTTTTGGTCGAACTGGCCCCTGTGCATAACACGCCGGAGGTTTATGTCGCACGTTTGCGTGTCCGCAAAATGTTCACGGCAAAATATTTACGCGCACTCGTGAAAATCGGTACAGAATATGAGTTGATTATATGATTGTCACTTCAACATTCTCTCTATGAATAACCATGATTATCCATAAGTTTTGTTTAATAGTTATTGTAATACATTTTAATGGAAATTAATGCTTTATTAAAATTGAACGATGTGGATATTGTCGCTATTCTGTGCGCGTTTAATAAAAAAGTGAATGATAATGAGGCGTTATTGGATACAACCATTACATTCGAAAAGACCACCACGAGCAGGATAATTTCAGATAAATTATTGTTTGTACAATATATAAATTATAATTTAATTATATAATACGCAAACAGGCGGCATTCGAATGCGATCCGTTGCGACGTTACGTATAGTGTGAACGGTGTCATTATAAATGTATTAACTTTGTATGTACCTGATGATGCATTTTTAATTCGAAACCAGTAGTCATTTACAAATATAATAATACTACAAGCTAATTTTATATTTATTTATACATTAATATACGAATATTAACTATTTATTAATATTTATTTTATTTTTTATTATTTTATTATAAATTCATTGTTTAATTCTAGAAAAAGCATGCGTTTGATGACATAAAATCAAACCGGTTCGATTTCATGTGAACGAACACGTGGTTTTTCCTTTAGTGTGAAAGCTTGCATTTAATCGAAGTAGTTTATTTTGGTAATACTGACATGCGTTTTTTTTTTTTTAATCGAATGGTCGTTGGCCATTAAAACGCATAGAGTGAAATCATCTTTAACCCTTTCAGTCCCCAATGCCATTATAATGGCATTACAATAAAAGTATTTGTAGATATTACAATTTTATACATAACCTTCGGGAAAATGGTTTATTTTGACAAAGAATATTTCTAGATAATAATAATAATTAAGATTATATTTATAAGTAACCGATATTCGGAGAATATGATGAATAAGAAAAAAAAAAAAGTTAGTCGAGTTTTTTTTTTTTTTTCTAAAAATAAATATTAATCATTCAAATCGAATAGGAAAAATCCCATATTTTTTCCCTTTGTCAACACAGATATTATTGTATTATGGAAGTATTAAAATTTGTTTATTGTTTATTCTCAGTGAGTATTATCGTGTTAAATGATATGCCATTATAATGGCAGTTGGGCGTTTACAGCTTGTGAATTGTGATAATATTATAAAATATTATTTTTGGACTTCTGATATCATAAGCGTGTGTTTTGCTGTTTCATGATCGTTATTTGTTATTATTTGTTCGTTAATCTCGTCGGTAACTCCACTCCTTTTGAAATTTTGTTGTTTTGTGAAGAATATCAACTTTACCTTTTTAATAAGTATTCTTTTAATTTAATAATACATAGATAGCTGTTCATTCAATTTAATTCATGTTATAAATTTTAGTTTAAAATGTCAAAAAGACAGCATCAGCTACCTTCTGGAGATATTTTAGATATTGTTAAATTTGTGTTTGTTTTGTTTTTATTAATAAAGATTATTTAATGATAAAATGTGTTATACGTTAAAGCCCAATTGCCATTATAATGGCAATGTATGGAATTTTATTTAACGCCCAACTGCCATTATAATGACAAGTCACCATAACTCAAGTTTAAGTATTCTTAAAATTTCAAAATTCAAAATTTCTCTTAATTTGAATATATTTAATGCAAAGAACATATGAAATATTTTTTTTTCTGTTAGATCATAATTCGGGACTGAAAGGGTTAATATACTTTTGTACAAGTTTAGTTTTACTAGAACACTCCAGTCGTGCATTGTTATAATGAAGCGTTTACAAATTATTGCACAATGGTTATACACTCATCGTATACTTATTTCATATTCTAATAATATTAATAATAATTATGATATTAATTAATATACATAAGAATAAGTTTTAAGAGACGCAGCAGTGTACGTAAAAACTTAAACGCAGTCGATATATTATTATTGAACAAAGTATTACTTGAGAAGGGAAAAAAAGTACACAGAGAAAAAGTTGGAGAACGACTAATGACGTATGGTTTACGGGACAGCTTAAGTGCAAACCAACATTTCGTAAACATTGACTTCCGCTACCATCACGATAGCAAGCGAACGAAATATACGTGTAATTATTATATCTGCGATTACGCTCACCGCCATTGCAACTCCGAATACGTTATCGCGAGCGAATCCAAACGATTGGTAAATAAACGATCAAAAATAGGTTAACTGCAAAAGTTTTCGAATTTCGAAACACCCATACGTTTACTGCTGAGAAAATTAAGCGGCGATATTCGTACCACGATATTGCGCCAATAGTCTAAACATTTTCTTATCGAATGACAAATTTATGCGCTTGTAGATTGCAAATTTAGTAGATACAAATCCGTAAATTTGAATAAAACGAAGTATTCCATGTCAAGAAATGCTACCCTTTAAATAAACTACACTTTGGAGACACCTATTTCGGTTAATAAATTATGATATTATACACTTTACCGATCTGCTTATGTACACATATGTGTGCGTGCGTGTGTATGTATGCATATTTATTTATGTACGTAAATAGTATGGTATCCTACGTTTTTATTTTGAAATAATTTTTATTTAATATGGTTTTTAGATTACCGCTAAGTACACCTTGTAAAGACGTTTGAAAAAAGTAATAATTTTTTAACTATTTAACTACAGAGTAATGTTCATGATTAATTAGATGCAATGAATAAACACTTTTAAAATTTATTTTAAATCATAATATTGTAATAATTATGTTTAAGTACTTCAAACAGCTTAACACAATTACTCATATATTACTTAATTTTGAAAATCCGTACTCGTGAACTTGTATCTAATAATTAGTTCAATTATAAATGATAGGGGAAATCGATCACAGTTATAATTTCTAAGGGGAATCGCTCATAACATTAAATTATAAGTAGTATAATGTTTTTATTATCATTAATTTTTGACACAAATTTATTTATGATACTAAACTTGATATGTCAGAGAAATATTTTATAATTAGTTGTATAACTTTGAATATAAGATTAATTTGTAAATAACATAATAAAATATAATATTTTATTGAAATTGTAAATAATTTTTGACACAAATTTATTCATAATTTAATTTGATATTGTCGGGCAAATGTAGTATCGGGCAAACATAGTGTCGGGCAAATGTAGTGTTGGTCAAATGTATTGTCGGGAAAATGGTGTCGGGCAATTAAGGTGTCGGGCAATTGAATGTCGGGAAAATGTACTGATTCCCTTGTTGCATATATTTAAACTGTTTTAGTTTATGGAGATTACGATATGATTTTTGGATTTTTAATATAAGAAATAATAATAATTAAAATAAGTTCATCGGTTTGAAATTTGGTTTATTGGATTTTTTTCTCTTTTTTCAATATCACAACAGAATGAGTACTTGGAGTACATATTTGGAATTATTTTATTTACACAATTCTTGTTAATATAAATAAAATTCCATATTTTTTATTTGTATCTATATTTTTAAACAAATTGAAAAATGAATTTTAAATTTAGACACTTTAGTAATTATTACTGAAAAATATTTATTTTAATTTAAGTACAAAAATATTTCTTCGGGTTTTATATTCTGGTGCACTGAAAATATAAAAATGATGAAATTCCCTTGTAAAATTTATTAGAATGATATATTTACTATAATGTTTAATATTTAATCTAAAATAATATAAAATATTTAGTTACAATTGTGATTTAGATTACCATAAGTATGTACACTTATAACTTTTATTTTCATTCTGTTTTTTATAATTTTATGATAATCTATTTTTTTCTTTTAATAATACTATATCTTAAAACCTTAAAAAAAAAAAAAAAAATAGTAGACAATTTAAGTCATAGTCTGTATGTAGATATAATCCAGAGTGATTATTTAAAAAAAACTATGTTCTACTTAATAAAATATTAAAAGCTTAGTTTTAATTTTTTTGCACTATTTTATACTTTTGCTACATATATTCAATGCATATAATTATTGTAGAACAACTCCTTTATTTAAATTTTAAATACCTAAAGAGCTAATTTTTCAAAAAGCATTGATATATATATAAATCAAACAGCAAGTAAATAGTTTATTGATAATAACTTTTTCGAATTTTGACAATAATGTATGAATTAATTTTCTTTTTATTTATATTATTACTATCTTCCTTTTTTGGTTCAATTAGAACGTTTTGTTATATAAATAATATATAAATGATTGATTATTTATTACCAATAGTCAACCTAGTTAATATATTTGAAAACTGTTCCGTGAGGCTTTTTCGAAAAATGATATATAAGGAATTGTGTAATGAAAATATTATCTAGTATATTATCTGTTAAAATATAGCTTTAAGAAAAAAGATATTTTATTAATATTAAAATTTAAAGTGTATACATTATACTTCAGTATACTTGACATGACTCATCTAATCAAAACAATATAATTGTTAATATGGAAAAAAGGAAATTTTATTAACTTATGCATAAAGATTAGTTTATATTTTTATATACATGCAAATGTGTGAACGTAAATATAATATATGCATAATACGTTCATTGAGGAAGCGTGTAAAGAAGAAAAAAAAAATGAATAAAAGTTGCCCCGGAGGACACGGAAAGATAAATAATTTTAAGTGATTTCGTTGTAAAAAAAAAAAAAAAAATAAGTATTTTACAGGATTTTGTGGAATAGTTTTTCAACTTGCACGTATAAAAATATGAAAGTATATTAAAATCGTCTAAAATAAAAAGAGAAAAAAAAACCAGCAATTTTTAACCACACAAAACCGCAATCGATTTGTCTTACGCGCACGCTGTAGGGGTGGTGCGAAAAAAAGCCTATACAAATTGCGAAAAGAATATAACACTAAATCAAAGCAAACGATACAGGGACGTGGTACGCTCAAATGGTTATAATATATCAAATGTGTACACCCATACGTACCTACGTAAATCGTGCCGGAGATATTTCTCGGAGACTTATACAACCGACTAGATAATGTATAGTGTACGTTGCACTGGTGTACACGTAATCGTATCGCGCATAAGAATTGAAAGACGGACGGTGGTGTCCATGACCAAGTAAAAGCTATTATAACCACTGTTAGTGTAAATCGTCGCATAATAACGTACCTACCTAAACACGACTACAGCTATTGTGGTGCAATTGTCTCCGTGTTCGACCCGTACCGATAATTGGAACAAGCTATAGTCAATAGTGTGACTGTTGTGTAGACAGTTGGAAACTCACTGAGTCCGACAGAAGATTAAAATGTGAGAGAGAAGGAGGAGGCAGTAGGGTTAACTCTACTTGCATGCGGTCAGTAGTAGTGGTCACGGCGATGTAACAGTGACGCTGCAGAGTTACAAAATGTGTATATCATTATAATTCAGGGTCAATTAATTTTATGAACGAATGATTAAAGACCGTGATAGGGTGAATTGTCTAGAGAGTTTGAAAACTTTCGAATAACTTCACACAGTTAACGATAGGTACAACGGGATGGGCGTTGTACCGATAAAAGAATCGTTGGTCGGATCAAACAAACGTCTTATCTTGTTTCACTATAGTGATCTATAGTGGACAAACTCTGACAATAGTGTCCTAATACTTTTTACTACCATTTTAATTATCAAAACTAATGTTTTTTTTTATGGATACCATACGCAAAATAAAACGATAATAATACTATTGTAAAATAACATGTATAACTAAAATAAGAATTTATTATATCAATTAAAATTTATGAATTACCGAGGAAAATATTAATGTACACGAGCAAGTGGATTCAAACGAAATATATGTACTTGTTAGTACCGAATAATAAAGACCATTTCAGGTAAATTAGAAATAGACAGTGCTAATAGCGTAAGAGTAATTATTTAAAAAATACAATTTAATTATTGAACCAATATATCGTATGATCGTGTACACTTAATACGCAGAAACCACCTTCGTACATGAGAAGTTATTAGTGCGCAACGAGTACACCGTAAGGGGGTCATCTATCAGGAAATGAAAGAGCTCCGGGTCGGAACCGAATTCAAACGTATCCAACCGTTCAGTGCGGACGCTCTGTTTGCAATTGTACACTGTCATTTTTTCCTTGTTCGTGTTTATTTAATAAATAGTGTTAATAAATATCGGTAATACCGTAACAAGTATTCTTGAAAGTCTACTTGTTGAACTTGAACATCCCTTGCATCTAAACATTTTGCAACCGTTGTAACCAACCACTCGGTACGTCACACCACCGTTGTTATAACTATTAATGAAATATTACATCTGCGCATACGTACCGGAAATGGTCTGCTTGTCGGCCGAGTTCAGCGTGTAGGCGGTCAACCACGTGCGGTCGCTGGTGCCGCGCGAGTTGTACGCGTACACGGCCAACCGGAGCCCCGCGGTCCGCGGCAGACGCTGGAGCGTGAAGTCCGGACGGTCGGCCGTCATGTTGGCAAGCAGCTGGGGCGCCGGTCCGTCCGCGGCAACCGCGGGCCCGCCGTCTACCGAGTTGTCCGTGCCGTCGGCGTCCGGGCCCACATGGCCAGCCGAGTCGTACGCTTCGAGCGCGAACCGCTGGGTGACGCCGCCGTCGAACCCTTGCGCGCACCACACGCGTACCGAGGACAACGTCCGGTCGCCGGAAGTGCAGTTGAACGGTGCATCCGGTCTCACTGCAACGAGACATTATTATTATTATTATTATTATTATTATTGTAGTTGTTGTCGTATTAGAGTATTACGCGCTATGCTTTATTAATATGCGATTTGTATTTTATCGATCAATCGACAAAAATTAAACATGCGGTTTTCTATGGGCATTATATGCGTTGTATTCGTGCAGGTAAACGTGACACGCGTTCGGTGCCGTCTAGTCATGTTCGGTCGGCACCGATTCGCGTACGTTCAATGAATGACCGACTATATGTGACGTTTTAAAAAAACGCGAACCTGCACGTTAGAATCGCCTAGTTTGTAAAGCTACGGTTACTATGTATGCGAGTTACAACGAATTCGTCTAAACAAACAAACGCGTGTTTTTTATTGCGAGCGTTTGCACTAGCATCGACGATCACGTCAGATTTTGTTGAGCGTTCGAACAAGTTTGATTTTTTCGTGCGAACTGCGTTTGTTTTGACATGATTTCATTTTAGATTTATTTCGATTATTCATTTTACAATTATACAGATTATTCGAACCATGAATTTTGAGAACTCTTTGATGATTTCTTCTATTCTTTCCAGTATGCATTTAAATGTTGCTGGTCTCATCGTGAAATACATGAAAACATTTTCCGGTTGGTTCTATAATTCTTGAAATAGTATTTTAAACTCTTTTTTGTCGTCACTTCTAGGAAATAACTTGTTAGAATACTCTAATTTTCCAGCATTTAACAATAATAACTTCATTAACGGAAATTCAAGAAAAAAAATTAATCGATTTCATCCATCATTTTGCTAGCTGACAGAAACGTACTGTCAAAGTATCAGAAAACCTGCATAGTATAATCGCATTGTTTTAACGAGGATTTCGAACGAAATCGTCAGAAATCGCATACATAGTGACCGCAACCTTAAGGTGCGATTATTATGAACATGAGTTCTGACGAGTATGACCAGAACAAGTCAGTCACACTATGCGCATTATCTGATATCCTAATAGTCAATACGTTTCTACTGTCCAGCAAACTTGATGAATTTTATTTTCCGGAAAGTCCATTCATGGAGTTATATGGCAAATT
>JASXSY010000200.1:0-60785 GCA_034509805.1 Sipha maydis | reverse complement strand
TCGCCTCATCACATGCCCAAACCATCTCAGCCTATTTTCTCTCATCTTGTCCACAATTGGCGTTACACCAACACTACCTCTCACGTATTCATTCCTTATTCTATCTTCTCTTGTCACTCCACTCAACCATCTAAGCATTCTCATTTCCGCGACACTCATACTTTGTTCTATTCTCCTGTTAACCGCCCAACACTCTGAACCATACAGCATAGTTGGTCTCACTACACTTTTATAAAATTTACCTTTCAGCCTAATTGGAATTCTCTTATCTTATTAATATTTTTAATTTTTACAGAACATAATTAAATCCTGAATAAAACATATTTTAATTATAATTTTGAAGGTAAAAATGTATTAAAATATTCAAAAAAATTAAGTGTTATATATTAATTTTTCATACGTATATTTTTTTGTTAATACGGTGTCATGGTTATGTACCTTACTTCAAATAAATTGATTTATATCTTGAGGTCACTTGATGGTTAAAAAAAACAATATTTGTATTTTGCATAAAATTAGACATTTTAGATTTTGAGTGAAATTAAAAATTTAATAATCTTACCTTGATACATTTATTTATTTATGAATGTATTTTATTTTATTTTTTTCTGTGTTTATGAGTTCCAATAAACACATAATTAAAAAAGTGTAATATAAGAAATGGGTTATATTTCGTACGTTTAAGGGATCATTTTTTTTTTTTTTTTTTGTTCAATTTAAAAACAAATAAAAATAATTGCAAAAAAACTAAAATTTGAACCCTCACCACAACTAAACGTCTATTACCTAATCACGAATTTAAATAAATAGAAACAATAATAACATAACATAACGAAGTCAACAATGAAACATTGGTCATAATACAGGCTATGATGAACTAGCAAAAGTATTAGGAGCTAGATTACTAGCCTAGAAAATTATAAAAGCGATCGTGCATAACTTTGATCCGCCTTGTAATCCTGTTTGGAACGGAAATGTGGCCACCGAGAAAATTGAACGAGAGAAAATCTGTGTTATTGAAAAGGAACATTTTACGGAAAATGATCGGATCAGTTTGGATTTGTATCAGTGGAGAACGGAGGAGGAATAATGCTGAACTAAAGTCTGTATTACGGTGCATAAATATAATTAAAATGTATATATTAACTAACGTTTTGTTATTAAGTACAATCATTATATAAATAAAATATACGTAATCAAAAAGCAAAGATTACAATGAACATGACAGTTTCTAGAATAATATATCTAAAAGATTTTACTCCTCATATCTACACTTGCGACCGTATCGGTATCTGACTTTATTAAAAAAAAGTAAGTTTTAAATGTTATCCATAAGTAATTTAGTAATATATAAATAAATTAAAATTAAGAAGATTTATCGTATTGTATTATCTATATTTTATTTTTATGACCACTATCGTTTTTTTCAAAATAAGGAATAGGTACACAATAATAAGGGTAAAAAAAAGTATAAATTTTATAAAAAAATTTATAATTCATATTTTATATTACCTTTTTTTTTAAGGTAGAGTGTATATGTTACGGTCCAAGTAGATAATCAGTCATTGTATACAATGTCTGGATAATTATACACATAGACTAGACATTGTATACAATGACCAGAACTAAAAATGCCAAGTAAACACAAATAATTATTTATACATTTTTATATTTATTATTTTAATGACATGTTATATAATATTTTTAAATTTATATATTATTTCAAATTATTAAAAAAAAATTATCATATGTTGTATGAATTATTAGATTTTTAATGTTAATTATTATTAATAGGTTGAAAAAAAGAATATTATTTATTTTTACAATTATTGCCATTGTGGCATTTTGAGTTGCATAAAATACTGGCCTTTTTACATTTGCATTTTTTTGTGTCACATTTTGTGACACAAGTGCAGCGTTCGTAGCCGTTCGTAGTAGTGTTATTATCTCTAATCGCACCAGATTTAGAATTATATACAATGTCCTCACCAGTTCTAGCATTGTATACAATGACCAGGCATTGTATACAATGACCAGGCATTGTATACAATGACCAGGCATTGTATTACAATGACTAGTCTATATAGGAATTAAATATGAATGGTTTACTTTGCCCAAATAGCTTTAGCATGGTATACAATGACCAGACATTGTATACAATGACTGATTTTTCCACTTGGACCGTAACATATACACTGTATATAATATATATATACAGTATTATGATCGAATAATTCTTAATCAAATATATTTAGAAATAGAAAATAATCTTTAGAATAAACCCTAAACCTACTACTCATTTAAAATATTGAAACGGTATATCATTATTTCGAAAAAAGATTTTGAGTAAAGCTTATTAGTACGTTCTATTGCTATAAAAATATTATACATTACTCAAAAATTTGTACATGTACCGATTTGAAAAAGTTTCAAGTCTATGTCCTTGGAACATAATTTCATTGTAGATATACTTGTTTCTGATTCGATTTCATAGGTATTTATTGGCAATACAAACATATTAATATTTGTTGATAACAAAATAGATGTACAAAATTTGTGACGGTAAAATTTAAAAATTCCACTTATATAGTGTTAATTTATTATTATATTAAAATGTTTACGGAATGGTATACCTTTATTTTATTTTAAATTTAACGTTTCTCATTTTTCTAGAATCAATCGAAAAATATCAAATAATTTAAAATATATATGAGATCTGTGGAATATATTTCTATGCAAAATAATGATTATCTCATGAGTAATATTTAAATTTATTATGTTTGTTTTTTACATACTAAAATTATAATTCATGGTTAAATTCTTTGTTTATTTAATTAAAAACTTTAAAACAATCTTGGGAAAAAAATTATATTGATATCTTATATTATAGCACTTAAAAAAAATATGAATAATAAAAAGTTAATTCAAACCAATGGTAAGTGTTTTTCACATTTTACGTACATTAATAAATGTGGTTGAATTAATTTTTTTTATGATGTCCATAATACTTCCATTGTTTGATTCATCTGCTGTTTCATTATTTATTTCAATAAATTAATTTTCATATCCATCATAAATATATTTATATATTTCTTTTAATTTTACTTTTGGGACTTATGTTACTGTCAATATTTTCTGATGTTTGTATCCAAATTGGGTTATTTCTGTTAGTTTAAAAATTAGAGTGAATTTATCCCTTATACAATTTAAAGGTAAGATTATTATCTAAAGCTACTCGTTGGCATTTTATTATATTTTAATTTTTAAGCAAGTTATGAATATTTCAAGTTGTACAAACAGTTTACAATTGATTTTAAAATACTCATAAATCACTCTAAATTTTAAATATAATAAAATGCTAATGAGAAGCTCTAAATAATAATCTTACCTTTATATTTTATAAGGGATCAATTCACTCTAATTGTTAAACTAAAAGAGATAAACATGATCTTCTATGAGTACAATTTGCTATGTTACGCGTTTGTAAGACGAAAACAACACATATGGATGTAGCGTCCTCTTAACTATATTTAATATAAATATAGTTTATGTAATGCATAAATACTACTATTTTAATAATTATTTTTTTCATTTTTTTTTTTTTTTTTTTTGTGAATTTAACACAAATTAAAAAAATCAGGGAAAGGTGTTCTGCTGTAAAATAGTTTTTGAGATTATATTGTCATTGAGTAGGTCACTTTGACGAATGTATTAAATTTGAATTAAATTATAAAATACTGTACTCAATAGAACATGTTCAAAACAGAATTATTTTGGCAGTCTAAGATAATAAGCTTAATATATCCCAGTCCTAAAAATGTTTCCTTAAATCTGTAAAAAAAATATTTTCTATGAACTCAGAATTGAACAAATCATTCACACGTCTTACTCTCGTAGGACTGAAAAGATATTTTAAATCATATAAATCTTATAAATCACTAAGATGTTCATATAAATATTATCTACAACTACATCTAAATTAATTTAATTACATTTAACCAATTTTTATTTGATTAATCCTTGTTAAAATATATAATACTTTTATCATAACATTAATTTTAAATGCAATAATTATTGTTCATAAGTTATAGTATATCAATTAAACAATTAATAGTATACAAAATAACTATAAACTTACCTTTGACTTCTCCATTTTCATACAAATTTATCACACATGATTGAAATTAAATACAATAATTGCTTCAAAGGGAATTTATGACTGACGCATAGGTAGCAACACATTATCATAAATAATGAATGAATTATTTTCGAATTACTTCAAAATCGAAATGATTTATTATTTTAGTCTCTCATTTAGATGCAGTTACAGAAAAACATATAACTATGAATAATTAAATGTAAGTCTTCGAAGAAAATCGAGTAGTGAGACGATTTATAAATATTATTTATAAACAGTTATATTGTAGATATGAGTTTAACCAGTAGCGTTAGAAGTATGTCTTTTGCCGAACAATAGCAATCCAAATAATTGAAACATGGTTTTATTTGTATATTATTATTAGTAGAAAAAACAATTAATTTTGTTGATTTTTATGCATGTTTTTCTAGTAATCGTATTTATCAAATATTCTATCAATAGTGTTTCACCATGAATTCATTTTTCGAGAAACTAATCGAGTTGCAAATTATGAAACCTTCGTTGCAAATAGTTGCAATTTAGCCGGAAAATTTTGACACCGGTTTTAAAATTGGATTCGATGATTTGGAGAAGGGTACGTAAAATTTCACCCCCTCTCCCCTCACAGTAATGAAACTTGAATTGTGTTAAGTGTGTTAAGTTGCAAATTTCGAAATCTTTGTTGCAAATATTAGCAAATTAGGTGCTAATTTTTGGTGCACGTTTTGTATTAAGGCGGTTGGAAGCAGCGTATTTATTTCACGTTTTAGACCTAAAAGCCTGATAAGATTATGCATACTTAAAATCATCATATTTCAATTCTGTAAAAAGATTTGAGTTTATCAACCTTTTTTCTAGGTTAATGTGGAAATCGATTTTTGATATTTGTTTAAAAATTGTCTTTAAATCTTATTTGAGTTTCTCAATTTTTTTTTAATTTTTAGATTTATTTTACTGTCTTTTTTAAGAATGTTAAACAGTTATTCTAAAATCGACTTCCACAATAACCTATAAAAAAGGTTGATCAACTCAAATCTTTTTACAAAATTGAAATCCGATCATTTAAAGTTGACGTATTTTTGTCAGGCTTTTAAGTCTAAATTTATTAAAATTAGTTTGGTTGTCGGACAAAATATTTTATTTCATCGATTGCAATGACATGTGCATGCGCGTACGAACCATTAATTGAAGAAACGTTTAATGCCTGCGCGCAACGTCAGATAACAGCGAACCGATAATACTATATAGATCCCTATATAGACTTATTTTAAACTAAAATAAATATTGTATTATATTTATAATTTGATATATTTACTATAATGAATTTTTACACATACTGTACATGCCGTAGTTATCTATGGATTTAGTCGACACTTTAGTACTTACTACTTGTAAGTGCCACATCAAAGTGTAGTTTCAGATGTTTTAGTGCACATAGTATCAGTGCTTTAGATATTGGTGTTATATTTTATTATTTTATTTATTCCAAGTTCTCATAGAAAATGAACAAAGATTTTAGATACGGGACGAAAAAACGTCGTTATTTAAGCAAAACAATTAAATCTAAAGAGCAAAAGTTAAAAAATTTTATTAAAAAAAAAGAAACTCGAATTATTGATTAAATAAATTGATAAATGTTTAAAATTGTATTCTACATACGTGATAATATTTTCAAACTATTTTAAATCTTTTTGAACTATTTAAAGACATTTAAAATTTTCATTTTTGGGTTATTTTTTTTTTTCAAATTTTGATATGAAATTTTTCGCTAGCTAAAAAAGTTTGAAAATATAGTAATTTAAAGTTTTTTGTAAGTAATTAATTTACCAATTACAAAAGTATATCGAAAAAGTTTACAGTTTATTTTATTTTTTATAAGCATAATATTTTGATGAAAACACAAAAATGTACAAATTATTTGGTAGTTAAAAATATTTAAAAGTTGTTGTATTCATACCAACGATTTGAAAATATAAAAGTTGAATGTAACTCTTTTTATATTTTTTTATAAAGGATTTAAGTTACGTTAAATTTGTTGAAATCATGTCCCTAAGCTTTCGCAGTATTTTGTGATTAAAAATGTATAAAAAATTCAATAAGTCATTTTTTAAAAAAAAAAAAAAAACATTATAAATTATTTTATACAGGGGACAATTATTGGATACCGAACAAAAAAAATACTTTTTATGGGAATTAGAAATAAATTTTGTGCTGTATGTCAAAAAGCTGAATCCAACGAAAAAGAAGTTTCTGTTCACAAATGTTGACTGTTGTTATTGTATTATTAGATAAAGTTAATTGACTAAAACCGGTTTTGTAAATTGTAATGAACATCACATCGTTGTACAATATGCGGGTAGTAGTGGTAGAGTGCTGGACACTCACACAAATGTTCATTTACTACTCACACAACAGCAGTACGCAATTTCAACTGCTAAACTAAATGCCTATCGTTTACTCCTTAGAATCGGAGCGCTTCCGACCCCCTTAATATGTTAACTAGAACTAGGGGTTAGGGGAACCATCCTCACATACGTCAAAAGTTCACTACATTTGTATAGTAAAAATTAAATACAATTTATGATTTTAATCTTATGACTTGAAGTTTGAAAATTGGATAAAAAAAAATGAATATTGGTTTTCTTAATATTTTTTTTGTACTCGAGATTAAAATTAACTGGAAAGCAAAAAAATATGTATATAATCGTTATATAATTGAATATTTCAACGAATTTCCATTCAATAATATAAATAACAATCCATAACTAATAATAAAATCAAATATTTCATTAAATCAATGTTAATTGTTTATTTGATATCCCATAGTTATTAATCGTAGTGATTTGAAACGTTTTTCTGAATACTCAACCATACTTAGAATTACAAACTAATTTAACTATTCAATTTCACTAAGAACTGTTTTTTCGAGAGCAATGTGCTACATTGGTTTCAAGTATGATATACCAAAACTGTAATCCCCATTCACAAATCCCTATATTTCAAATGACCTAGGAGTTTCGCTTTTTTTTTTTTTTTAATAATTTTTATTTTAATTACTGGGTAATTGATATGGTAAATTATCATATGACTAACATATTAGTTTTACAATGTTAAAATGTAGACAAGGAAAACTTGTTAACTACCTAGTAATTAAATTTGAACCAATTCACAGCATCAGTTTTGTTGTTACAAGGGCAAACAAGAACACACGTTTTACAATTAGTTTTCTCTTTTTGTATTCTATTGCAATTTATTGATTTATGATGATATAATACATGCAATACATGCGATTGTATAGTATTTATTTCCGCGTTCACCAAGTGCATTTCAAACTATTGAGTATGGTATTTTCGTATTTGAATGAGACCCAGTTGAATTCAATAAAAAATAAAATTCTTATTTATTTTTACCTAACTTTACTAAGACATTATTATTGTACTATAAGGCTAGGTTGACATGGACGTGCGTGCCACCACGAATTGAAATACTGTCTTATGTTACGGATCGTTTTGATGACGTGCGTTTCGTTGCAGTAGGTTTACTTTTAAGTCGATGACTTTAAAAAAAAAAAAAAACATAGCTTTTATAAATACGGAAGTAGATATTTCCAACAGGTCACTGAATGATTTAATGGAAATTGTAAAGTAGTTGAACAATTTGTAATTTTGATATCTAATTCTTAAATATAATTTAACATTAAGATTAAAGAAAAGTCTAGTTTTCAAAATCGGATGAACCCAAAGTTTCGTTTCTTTTTTCCCCTTCATCTTCTGATCCTTCAGTGAACGATTCACAAACACACTATATATATATATATATATATATATATATATATATAATATTTTAATATATTTTATAAAATGGTCGCTATCGGTGTTTAAATATTTATACTCAAGATGATTAAGTAAGTAATTTAGAGTGGTTATAAAAATGAACGTTGAAAGGAAAAGAGGACAAGAATTACCAAAAAAGAGATAATTAGATACGATTGAGAATCATACGAGAATTATTGGTGTGTGTAAGGGATGTAGAAAATCGAAAGAGTGGATGTGTAGCTCACCCAAAATATTTGGAAAAAGGAGCAAAAGAGAAGAAGAAGACTCAAGATAGTTAAACTTTGACGAAAATTGTATAGCTTGTATAACAGAAAGACAATACACAATACAAAGTAACAAGCTTGCCGGTTTTTTTTACAATTAATTTCAATTTTTTCCCGTACATCTAATTTATATAAGTTGTATGATATTTAATAAATTACATATTTTTTAATATTTTCCGGATTTTTAATGCATATTATACACCGTATTATGATGTTTTTTTTTATACATAAGTATGAGAACATTTAAATACTTTTTAGCGCATTGATTTCCGCGCTTTGGATATTACCGTCTACCAACATCCGCTACTCATATATTATTGTTCAGACCCGATGGATGTCTAGGTTAGTATACGGTGTAATTATTTTTAAAATAATTATTATCAAGTTATCATACGAAATACATATTTTTAATGTGCACGCTAAATATAGTGATAAAATGTATGCACTTTTTATTTTTCGATCAATACTACAAAGTGATATGACCATTATAATCGTACTTGAAATATTGCTGAACCAATTTAAGTGAAACTGTTGCATACGATAAACACAATTTTCCGCAAACATTAATTTTTTATTTTTTTTATTTTTTTACGTAAGTATCAAAATAAATGGAATATATTTAAATGAGCATTTATTTTACATGTTAACTTCTATTTATCTAATTTTATTTTACAACTAGACGCGTGGATAAAAGAAACTCTATGTTTGATATTGATTTCGGAATTAACAGTACCAGTTATTAATATTTTATACACGTATAACTTATATTTGTTTGATGCGACAGAATTGATTACAACTCGTAGCGCGTATAAACGTGATAAATAAAAAAAAATATGATTCTTAGAAGAATATGCTAACAGCCTGTACCCACGTATTATAACGGTTATTTGTATAATAATATCCTATGTACTCCTCGTAGTTAAATGATGAAACGTCGTGTGCTGCATCGGACAGCGTATGAAAAGAGGATTTTTAATATTCGGTTAACCAACGTGACTGTTGCAAAATGCAACGAGCGAAACGGCAAAGATTTATGTGCCAACATTTTAAAGGGTTTTAGAGGATGAACAATGCCTTTAAGCGAGGGAGAGAAGTGATGTAGGAAAAAAAACTCAATCAAAAAAAATATTAACTTTTTCGACCGAAAAAAAAAATAAAATAAAATAAAACAGTTATACCGACACGATATTAAAAAAAAAAAAAATTCGACTACTATATAAGGATAAATGTTATAAATATTTTATCCTCAGATTTTAGACACTGGATTTTGTTGTCATAAAGTTTTACATATCATGTTTATGTTAGTATTATTGCCATTCTATAACCTTAATTTATTTATTGTTTTTAATCCCGTATTAAGTTCCACGCGTATCCTTGTTTTCAAACATGTACGAACAGAGGGTCCGTATAGAAACCCACCTTTTTTTAATTCCAACAAACAAATTAATAATTAAATAATTTCATGAAATGATAATAGTACAATATTAGTGACATAGTCACTCTCACACAGAAGCGTGGTCAGAAATTTTGACGTGGGTGGTTTGAAATGTTATTTTTTATTTTTATAGGAATCAATATACAAATGAGATACCTTATACCAAATATTAATAAATAATGTATAGTTTCTGTATTACAAAATATTTAATAAATTTAGTTAATTAATTATAATACTCTAAATAATTCATAAAACAAAATCAATTTTACGAAATTTTTTCTAAACCATTTTCTAAAGTAAAACTATTTTATAAATTAAATTTCAAGTTTTCTGAACTAATCAAAAGATATATGTTATCTTAACCCCAGCTTCTTTAAACAATTTTTGAAATTAATTAATTATGTTTTCGTCTAATTTTTAAATAGCAGAAGTACTAGTTTCAAAAAATTAACTACTTTTTTCAAATCAATGTAGACTTATTGTAAAAGTTCCCATAAAAATAAAATAGTTTTAATTTTGGTTGAAAGTAATAACTAAATTGGAATAAATGTATGATAATAATATTTACAGAATCTGATTTCACTATTTCGAAATATTGTAAATCTAGAATTTTAAATTTGAAACGCTTTTAACTTTACATGAGATTAAAACTATCGTATCTTATATACTAGTCTAAACGTGTTATCACAATTTAAATCAAATCATACCATTGTATATAACGAAGTTTATCTTTAATCATGATAATAACATTACTAACAAGGAAAAATTGTAAGATAAATACTTAGTACTTAGTATATTTCATATTGTCTTTTGATTTAAAAACTATATAAGTATGTAGAATCAATAACAATTTATATTAGTCAATGGTGAAGTGTCGAACCCCTAAACCCCCCTTCCATGAGTACACCTATGCTATCACAAATGAGCCAAGTTTTAAATAGTATCAATGAACTCCTACCGCATTTGTATTTTAATATCATCTTATATAGTGTTTTGATAATTTATTATAATTTTTATAAGTTTAAAAACTATGAATATACTTAACAAAATAAACCAAAAAACTTAGATAACATCAATAAAAAAATGTGATTTTACAAATAAAATAAATATGGTTATTTAAATAAACGATCTATACATTATTCGATATACGTAATATGTATAAATAATGCACGTATACAACACCAATTAGTTTATCTTTTGAATATCGAATAATTTTGTTTAACCTTTAATTAGGTATGTGATAAAAATTTACGTAAATAGGTATGTGGGGTGTTTTCATTGTTCGATATTCTTAGTTATACTTTTCCGATGTAAATATTAGTACATTCCGTAACTAAATTTAAAATAACATTATTTACAAGCAAATTATAACAGTCTAATGAAGATTTCATTTGTTTAGCTATAAGTTTGGGGCCTGGTGAACGGGTAACAATAATTTAAATTTTTGTTCGAACATTTTTATTAACGACAGCTTTTTTCCAAATAGTCGTTTTGTCCTTTCCTATCATAACACCGGCCTGATCTGATAACGTCAAATCATCTTCATCTGAATTATCAGATTGTTTAGTATTACTATTCTCCAACACTTGTTCGCAAATATTTGATTCACTTTCCGACGACTCATCAATATTATTATACCTATTCATTATCACTAACCCCTTGTAATAGAAGTCTTATTTTCTCAAGTTTTTTTTTAGATGCCATTATGGTAAATTTTATCACAGTTAAATAGCACTTGAATAGACATAAATGTAATAAATTATCAAAAAGTTACTTCGCTAAAAATACAATTTTTATCATAAAAATGTTTGTATATAGTTAATACGTATGTGGGTTATTAAGAACACCCCAAGCTGATAATAATGATATCACGATTCACATATTATCGAAATGAATGTTTTTTTGATAGTGAAATGTACTATTTTATAGAAAGGACCTGGTACCAAGAGGCATAACAGTGTGACCAACGTGAATAATATTTTATTTACAATATTATAGCAATGGGGTGCTGACAACAACCTGGATACGTAATTAAAGTTAATAATATAGCTATAAAAATATAAGAATAACTATTAAATCTATACATCTATACACCATGCATTGCAGACACATATTATTAATTTAATTTTCATATAGCGTAATTCCAATACATATAATTGTGAAATTATTGTTTCTTATTCCTCATTCCGATTCATATCTATGGAATTTAAATTTTGTCTCACAACCATCACAATTGAAGTCATCATAGAATATCATATGGATTTTTTATTAGATAATTATAAACATTTAATGTGTATTCGCTTATGTATATACTCATACAATATTATAACACGAAACCGGTTGTATTTGAAATGTAATGTTAATATATTGTTTATGAATTTTTATAATATATTATTATAAGAGTATTATATTTAAACTTTAAGAGATTTAAATCTTATATTTACATAATGTACATGTCATGCGACACGATTTGAAAGTGAAAAATTGTTGTAGAATTTGTGCAAATATAAAATTTGTTTTTTCGTAAAAATCGAATCAGCAATACGATAACAATGTATTTAATTCCAATGAAAACCCATTGCAACGCGTAGTAATGCCTGACCCAATTTCACATCGCATTCATTAGCTCGACAATTGGGTCATTTATACATTTAGGTAACATTAGTAACAATTACGTAGGTGCAAAACGCGTTTCAATGGTAAACATTTGTCTGCGTAATATGAGTATATGGCCAGTGTATACAGATATATTATGTATGTTTATCACAGTGTGACGTGACCTCAAATAAAATAATTCTAATGAGGCTGCAACATAATGGTATAATCGACAAATATCTTTTAAAAAAATATTTCGACCAGTTTTTATTAATATTATTATTATTATTATTATTATTATTATTTTTTAATTTTTTCTCATTCTTTTTTATTGTAATTTAAAATAATTAACGACGCGTAATTATCATTATTATAATGAGAGCTTTTATATAATATAACCCTGTGTTTACAGACCAGAGCAAAGTTTTACATAATATTTGTTTTACTACGACACTGTTTTCTTTTCGCCTAAGCGCGTACACACCCGTTCGATGTTCGCATCGTGCTCGGTAGTATATTATTACAACCGCGCGCTTCGGTACGACACTCATGCGTATATTAGGTATAATGCCGTGCCGGAGGGGCGGGGTTGGAAATACGAGCACCACTGAGCTCACGAATCGACATGAACGTTAAACATTATAATATTGCAGTAGACTTTACCTTTATTTACTTTGCTATTACTTTACTCAATTGTGACTCATCGGGGTCCGTAACTGAATTATTAATATAGAAGAATTATACTCTAACAAACGCAATAAAAAATACTTATGCAATTTTATGTATGTGATTAAATTAAGATTTGAGCGTGATATTTAAAAAAAAAAAAAAAAAACGTCATAATCCTATAAGTCATAATCAGTACTTCAGTTGTTTAAGGCGAGGCGTATAGAATTTCAGTGGTGTCCTAACGCTGTAACCGTTCGATTGACACGAATTAATGTCATCCACGCATTTCATATTATTATTTTATTACACGGTACTCAATTAGAATTTTTTCACTTTTTCCAACCATTAGATGCATTTTGTCTTCAGTGGCATTAACGTTCGCGTAACACATTTGTTCGGTAGTTTCTGCCCGAAGCTATTTTCGATCCACCTTTGGGCACTAGTTTATGGCAGAGATAACTATTTGGGGTTTTACTGCAGCGTTACGATCCCGTTTTATCTACGTTGTACAATTATTTTCGGAAGACAATTTCGCAAATAGTGAAACAGGAAGTCATGGTAACGGTTTTCGTTCGTAGGCGTGAAAGTCATCATTTAAGCACCTCGTCTGAATCTTTACCAAAACAAAACGTAAATCATTAACTGTGAACTCATAAGACTTCCGCTCAAACACATAAAGTGAACCATTACACATTACAATACGTGTATTTCGTGATCACATCAACATGTTTGCATTTTGAAGCTTCCGACGATATGGTAACGATAAGAAAACAGCTGCATATGAGTGGGGTCCAAAAATAATATTAGTTTTTTTCGAATTGGGTTCGTACGAATAAAATACTTCGTCTGACTTAGGTGCGGACGAGTAAAATAATGCATCTGAATTGGATCCATGTATAATGTATCGTACCGTTGTAGTAATATTAAGTACGAATTTAATATGAAAACTTTTTGGCAATAAAATAAAACGATTACAAAAGTTTCTCTTTTCTTTCGTTTAACCCTATGGATGGTTACACTGTCGGACACACCCTCTCCATTCTTTCTTGTTTCCGGCTAACCTCTTTAGTTCCATGTGGCTAGGCAGCCAGCATCGGAGATCATTTGCTCGACAAATTAAGTTTTCAGATATCCTCGGTGTCTCTTACCTTCAATTTTCCATTCTATTATTTTATAAACTAGTTCGTTTCCGTGCCTCAATATGTGACCAATCATGTTCCATCGTCTTACTATGATGGTTTCCAGTATCTCCCTGCGCTCTTTTCTTTTATTGAGTATGCTTACAAAAGTTTACGGAATATTTATTAAAAACTTATCTTGACGCAAAATGCTCGCCAAAATTGTGGTCTGCGTTTAAACTCAGTACAATTATAACTATAAAGGCATGTGAATCCTTTCATTGAAGCTTCAATTACATGTAATATTCTGCTCACCTAAATATATTTCAATTTATTCATGGTTTTTATAAAAAATATTCAAATCGATATTTATATTAAAACGACCACTCCAGAGGGCAGAGAAGCAGGAACTGTTTAATATCTAAAAAAGAAAAAAAAATAACAGAAAAATTGATTGCTACAAATCTGTCAAATCCGTTTCTTATAAATGTCAACCAAATTTAAATCTGTTGACTGTTAACAACTATACAACGAACGTCCGTGGTATAAATTGCCATATCGTAAAGTGGTAATCCATAAGCTGAGTGACAAATGTTTGTGTCGAACGTTGACGTTGGAACGATTCCCGCTGAAAGTCGGTATTTTTGACGTGTGGGTCAAAGGAGTGGCCAATGATGGAAGCAAGTTGCAACTAACATTTGGTTTACGGCTTCACAATGCGACACGTGTAGTCCTGTATCCGTTCTTGAATTGAAGTTGTGAAGTATTTTTATTTCTTTTGTTTTTGTGTTTCTTAATCGATATCAATAAATTGTATAATTCGAATGCACATAAGTTATTGGGACTTGAGTAATGTCGATTTCAATCAAATTCCCGTATTTATAACACAATGTTGCGTCTAACAGCTGCCATTTTCATTGAGAAATATGCGTTTCGTGGTATCTATATTAAAATTTCGTTTCACAACCACAGCAGCTGCAGTCACGTCGTCCGTTTTATTTTTTTGTGCTTTCTACCCACTTTTTCCAGTCAAATTAGGTATTCACGCGTGTACACCAATCCATACATACACACACACACACACACACACACACATACACACACACAGATGTATGGAGCTGGAGGCGTCCAACATTCCAACGTTGGCCACGTGCCGTGAGTCAAACACATCGGTCCCGCAAAGTTCAGCCCTTCACCGCTCGCCAACGAGTCCGAGACCCCATCGTTGCGCGGTACTAGACCGAGGAAAGTACCGCGCGCGAGTAAAAAACGCGGTTTTCGCCGGACGGGGAGACCCAGTCCTTTGCGGCGGACGAGAGCGCGTGAGTTCGTTGAACACACGCGTGACTCAACCGGATCGTAACAACGCGCAGCGCGTTCGGGCGGCCGTGCTCACGTGCGTTCGTAACGATTGTTTAACTTTCACGGCGGCGGTGTGATGAAACGTCCCGACGGCGTTCCGGGAATTCGTCCTCGACGGCCGACGCGATTGTTCTCGGTTCCCTCCATCCTTGACCCCTCTCCCCCACCTCCAACCGATCGGTTGTCGGACAACGGCTGCGTTACGCGCGTTCTAACGAATCCTACGTAACGTCACGTGAGCCGCGCGCACGAACGCGCACCGCGGTCGGGTCGGGTTACCGGTCACCACGGCGTACCACGTGGAGTTCGCGAACTTATCAGGGGGTCTGCTTTCGCACGTAAGACCGTCTCGGCTTGGAGCAACGGTTCGCGACGCCTTAATCTACCTGCGTCGGGAATGGCGATCGCAGGACCGTAATTTTTCGGGCTGTTGTTTATCCGAAGAATAACAGAAATTTAGGTCGGAGCTGGAGACATTGCGGTTCCACGGACCACGGAATACACTCCGAGGGTTCTGCGGTCGTAAACGTTTGGGAACCGCTGGTTTGGAGATGTGTCGTCCGCGGACGAACGGGTTCAACGTACTTGTGATCGCAAAAATATAGTACATCGTTCAATTCGACCGATCGTTCGATTTCGTTTCGATTGCATAATATTATATACATATATATATATTGATCATTTTTTATACGGTAATTAACATTCAACTAACATTTTATACACCATATTTCGCTTACGATTTAATCACTTAAACACATTTTATATAATTATAAAATCAATTCAAGTGTAAGAAAATGTAGGAGACGATTGATTGATTTTATTGTTTTATCCGGTTCTATGAAATATTAATTCCGTTGTATTTATTATTCAATGAACGATATGAACGGATCTTCAGAATGAGCCGCTTCAAACGAATAGAATCGTTAAAATCACCTGTTTTGCTCATCACTAAATCAGTTCGAAACGAGGGTCTCATAGGTACTAGTTGTGTCCCAAAGATGTAATCGAAAAGGATCTAATCAGAATCTTGGCCAGATTAATAATCACCATTACTACCGTACTTAGAGAACATTATCGTTCCCCACTCGATAATAACGACAGCCAGCGATCGTGTATTGTATAGGCTTATAACATTATTAAAACATACTGATTTTTATTATTTCAAGAAAATCTTGAAATGTACAAAATGTAATGGCAGTATAACGTGTAATGACCTTACTGCCGTGCCAAGAACGTATCGCCCTTTTTATAATTTTCCTGCGCTAAAAATACTTGCAATAAAGCATGTATTAAATTCGATACGAACGTACCGGTAGTACCGGAAGTACTGATGCTACAAGCGTACCTGAACCTGCGCGAAAACGGGAAGGAAAATGGAGCTCGTCGCGTTTTATTTTATGAGGAAAAAAAAAAAACGTTTAGGCAGAGTGTACACTCGAAGCCGCGACTCGAGTGCGCCCCGAAAACACTGGGGCCGCGATTCGCAAGAAACGTTTCCCGCGGTACGCGTTCAGCAGCCTTCCGGAACGAAGACGTGAGACCGTGAGCTTGGCCGCCGTCGGGCTAAGGATCGATCGGACACCGGTCCTTAACGTCCGCCGAACCCGGTGTTACCATCGACCGTAGTGATGTACTACGGTCGTGGCATTGTTTACCTCGCGCGAGGGCAGACGCACGTGTAAACTGGTTTTCACTCGCGCACTCGCTTGCCGCACGGGAACACTTTTATATCGCCGTGGTGTGCGTGTGCGTGCGTGCGTGCACGTGATCTATTCTCACCGGTTCCCTTCGCGCACGATACGCCGCAACGGTCGTGCGGAATGCCGTGTACGCGTTGCGCAAGCGACCCGAGCGCGTTGGCACCGTCATCGCAGCGGGCAGGTACCCAAGACGTCCTGGCTTGCCGACGCGTCCTCGCGCGCGAAGCCGTCAAGCCGGTCGCCGCGCGTCCTGCGAGAGATCACTGCGCGACGATCGAAGGCGAGTGTTGTCGCGTACGACACCTATAAAACGCGATCGGACGGCACACGGGAAACCGACACCGAACGGTGCGCGGCGTGTACGGCAACATTTCCGTAGGCTACGCGCGATACGGTCGTCGCCGTTCGAGGGGGGAGACTTTGGCGCGATTAGGGCAGACACGGGGGGGTTGTGAACCTGCGCGATCCCGCGCGCAACCCGTTGACACCCGGTCCAAAACGCGAACTCCGCGCGAAATCGGTTCCCTCCGACGGTGAACGGCCGTCATTCACCGTCGTTGTCTTTGATTTCATTGTTTTTTGCATCGTTACAGGTCTACGATTAACTTGCATCTGTTTATACTCGTGGTGTACGACCGAACATCGAACCCCGCCGTCGTGCTTATTTCTATCACAATTTCACACTGATCTGTCCACGGTAAAGCTTCGTGTGTCGGCGCTAATCGTACGAACGGCAACGCGATCCATCAAAAACGTCTTTCGTTGATTTCGGTGCGTTGTACCAAGTATTACATCATCTCATCCATCTCTTTCTCTTTCCGTTTGAAATACATGCGCGCGTGTGACGTCATTCCGTTGCAGTCACGCCTGTTGTGGAATTTTACTTATCAAACAAGAAGTTTATTCAATTTTACCACTGGCATTGGCCACGGTTTCGAAATACGCCGTCGTATATTCCTACAGAAGTGCATTATTTACCAATAGCGTCGTGCATATTCAGGTGTTCGTGGAAAATCGAAAAAAAAATCTCCTCCTCGGGGTTCCATGCAAATTGTTATTATTTTCATTTACACTTCGGCTTCGTTTTGTGCTAAATTGACTTATAAGGTAAAATATACATACGACCGATACGTCAAGTCAGTCATCGTGAATCCGATCAGAGCTGCCCCGATAAATGTGTATTTCCACCAAACGTCAAGTGTAATATATTTGTGTGCATGCAGAGAGATAGAAGACATAAATCGCACCTCTTCGTACTCTTATTTTAAGTCGAAATAAGTCGAATAGGACCGTGGATTTCTTTTTAGGATATTTTTCATGCAAATTGTTTGTGTTTTTTTTGTATTTTTTTTTTTTAACGAGGATTCGATGCAAAATGTTCTCATTTTTAAATCTATATTAATTCTTAATAATTTCAGAGCTCAAATCGTACAGTTAATTTAGTTAGTTAATTTATAAGTCATTTTTTGTTTGTTTTTTATATTGAGTGGATTGTTGTTGATGTATTCGACTTGATTGTTTCGTAAATTAACTTACTGGTAAATTATGATATTTGCTTATTAAATTGTTTATATTCAATGATAAGTTTAGTGGTAACTTCGACGTCACGTACGTTACAGGTTTTTGGTTCTTATCCGACGATCCTGCGTGTATTAACGTTGGAGATATTTCGTGGTGACTATAATTTTACAAAACTTATAATAATCCGGTACACTCATAATATGATGGTAACCGAAACTAAACTAATAACGGTGTCACCGTAGAAAAATTTGCTTACATTTTTCCGGGTTCGTCCATTTTAAGCCGATACACATTACGGCGAGAATTGTCATGAGTAATAATTTGATTTTTATAAGCTTTCTGCCATTGAAAAAAAAACAAAATACACAAGTTTCAATCATTACGTGAGCAATATATGTAATATGGACGTACAATAAACATTCGAGCCCATACTTTTTATTGCACATATATGGTATATAATAGGTATTACAGCTTACGCTGCTATCAGCTCTTATTAAAAAATAAATAGGGGGGCCTTAACAGCTATATAAAATAAAATAATAAATACATAATTTTCATAATAATCAACTATATTATTAAATGGATGAATAAATAAACCAATACAATTATAATAATACCAATATAAAAGAATTAGGTTGCATGGTTGGCACATTAATAATACGATATAATAAATGCAACTTAATACCAATATGGCCTGACTGGCTCAACAGATACAATATATAATAAATAATAATACAAATTTGAGAGTTGGCCCTACATCGGCACAACTAAAATATATATAAATAATAAACACTGTGTGGCCCAAACAGCACACAGCAAATAATAATAATTGTAAATGTATTATAATAATTTGCCTACGACGGCACACCGCGATGTAATAATAAACAATGATAATAATTACAATAAACCTTATAGCCTATGACGGCTAGGCCCGTCGGCCTTTACACAAATAAACGTAACAAATATGATCGACCAACACTCGTGTGTAACTATGTTAAATGGCGGATTGCATCCCACGCGACCATACCAACCCTGTGACTCGACAATTGCCTACGACGGCACACCGCAGTGTATCAAAAATGATAAGTCACAAAACTTGGTACGTGCGACCATCCAAATACAGTCACTAACGAAGACGAAAAACTTTCTGCAGCCCCAGACGATGATACAAATGACAAAACCACGTTATTCACAAACGACTATAAAAATGAACAAACGAAATACTGGACAATAGTGATTGCCTCGAAACGATAATCTACCAGACAGCCTATTCACGAGACGAAAAATGAGGACACAACGTGGTTTCACAAAAAATAGCTGCAGACACAGGAACACTTGACGAACTTGAATTGATGTGCACGAATACGAAAAGACAAGAGAACGACGGTTCCGACGACATTCACCACGAAGGCTACGGCCGCCGGACACCACAAAATCAAAATGAACCGTCTCAGTGCCACTACACTAAACTAAAACATGAGAACTTAATGAAACTTTGTGGCACTGAGAGCATGTTTTACTGAAAATATAACCGAACAATTTTGAAAACTCGGAATAACAGATACATTTTCATGCGACCACACCGCTGGCCGACCGCACACGGAGATACGCTGCCACCGCCGACCGTTGCCGCAACAGCGTGACGCACCGTTACGTCACACGAAAATGATAACACAAAACGATACAATTGATGTTTGCCGCGCAAACAACAGTAACGTATTGTATAACATTTAATCAGAAAATACATCCTCCGCATGAATTATTTCCGTAAAAATTTCGCCGTTCAACTTGAACATATGGTCTACATTTGATTTACATCGATGATTGCAACTTACTAGTGCATGTTTTATTCTTGTGCGCTACTCGTGTCCCGTAGACGACGTTTTTGAATAGTATGTTTTTCACGAGTTGTAAAACGATTTGGTTTTCGTTTATGATGCATGCGGTTTTGTACGCTTGTCGTTTACCGTTTATAATGTTTGATATTTATACATTTCGAAGAAAAACGAATCGAGAAGTTTTTTATTTCACTTTTTCTAACGAAATTCCGTTTCCCTATTCATCGTTATCTTTTTTGTTTAGTCTTACGAGTCAGAAAATCATCGCTTTCATAATATTATTGTTGGCTTATTAACAACAAATTAATTCATTTTACTGTAAACCATTTTCAAGCGGTTTTTAACACCGAATAATTTAAAAATCCGAAAAGGGTTTGTTAGATAACATTTTATTGAAATCTTTACGCACGCAAATGATACCCACAACATACCTAATCTCTATTTTATTCATCATAAAATATTTCTCAATTAAATCACGGCAAAAGTAAATCTGTCATTAAAATTGTATAATGTCTCGTTGTTGGGTCATTGGCCAAGGTCATGGTCAAAGTTAGTATACGTAATTCCTCTGTTCCAAATGACGTTGAAAATGAATAGTACCTATTATAAGTGCTTCAGCTATTAGTATTTAATATACATAAATACACTCATGCGAAATTAAATACATCGACATTTAAAATTAAAATAATTATTGTAAAATCGCTTACAGAAAAAGTTCAATAAAAATTCAACAATATTCTTACTGTATAAATAATACTTTGCACTTGTTATTAACCTTCAAATTAGTATTCCGAATGATTCAATTAGCATAAACAATTTTATATTACTTGTATATAAAATAATTTAAAAATAATAATAGCCAAAAAAAGAAAAATTAAACTGCTAGAACAAACAACAGTACGTAATTGTGTGAATTAAATACACGGTCATACATGTATATGAATGTTTGCGAACAAACGTAAAATAAAATATTACACATCTACTTTTCATCCGATAAGCTGTTTTCGTTTAATCCGTTGCATAAAACAATTTTATTTACCCATTTAATCGCCGGAACGTTTTTTATGTTCTATTCAGCTGTTAAGTGTATCATTGCAGTAATCAAGGGTAGCACGCGTATTACGTCCCTTAATTTATATATCTTTTTTTACCTATCCGTCATAAATTTTATGTTCTACGTGCAAGTATAAAGTTTAATAATATAATGATCAAATTTAGTTGAAATCGGAATTCAATGTTGGCTTCTATTCTGTTACAATATAACCCCAAAATGAAATAATTATTTTTTTTTTTTTTAGAGGACAATACATTATGTTTTACAGTTTCTATACGTATGCACAAATGATTTCAGTTTGTTTTGAGTATGAAAATAGTTAATATGATTAATGAAACATTTCGTCCAGTGTCATTTTCATTTATTTTCATTGAACCGCCGGACATCTGTACATTTTTGTCACGTCTGCAAAGTGTTTAGTTCAAAATGATACTAAAACTTTAAAATTTTATTTGACAGTGTAATTTATCAAATAACAATTTATACTAAAAAAAAAAACCCACACATGGTACATTATAATATTCGATTTCTGTAAATTAGAAAAAATTCCAATACATTGTGTTTTGCATACGAGAAAAACTAGTAAATGTAATTCAATATTGTCAAACATGTGATCAGCAAACAATTTTTCACGTTTTAACGAAATTTAATATTTTGTGATCTCATTGAGATATATGTAAAAATAATTTAAAAAGTACAATATTAATAATAAGTATATATAGAATTTTATTTACAAAAATAAAATATGCGTTTACAATATGCCATAAAAATATCTTCTTTTTGTATTTTTTGTAATGTGTACAAGGTCAAATTGGGTAATATAATGTAATTTTAAGCTTGTATATTGGAATTTCATTAAATGTGCAACACCATCAAGTAATTATGATTATTTATTTATTGATATTGCCGTACAAAATATTACTATAAGAAACAAAATCAATAAAATGTGTGATAATAAAATGCTGTGATTAATTTTAGTTGAAATTTTAATAAAAGATATTTAATGCTTAAAATTTAGTGTGAAAAAATAATATCAGTCATTAACATTGAATTATTTCTTTTTATTGATATTTATATAAAGTAACACAATTTTAATACATATGATTATGATAATATATTCAATAATGTATAAATTATTTATAAATAAATAGTAATATATAATATATTTTAATTATGATTTTAATTACGCTGCTATTTCGGGACCAATGACGTTCGATCTTTTATTCTGTTCGTCATGCTTAGAATTCAATCACCCCAAAACAATAAATCTACAACCTTTGTTGTTGGTGAAATATGTTTTAATTATGATAAAATGTAGTTGATTTAATTTATAAATTCTATTATTTTTTCCTTTACTGTATGGTATTTTTACTGAAATTAACATCCGTTTATATTAAATGTTAACCTTGAATAAGCTGCCAAGTGTACTTACCAGTCAATTGTATGCCACAGGAATACTAATGATAAAAAAATAAATAATAGTATTAAAAAAATTACGTGTTTACACATTTTTTATGATTGTTTTTTTGACAATTGATTGTAGTTGTGTCTCATCGATATTTAACATTCGTAACTTATCCGTATTTTAAAAAATGTGTGTATTATATAAGAGTACATCATTAATAGTGAATGACTCAAATAATCAATTACATATTTTAATTAGAATTTCAAATTTTTCTCGATGAACCCGGCAACATAATAATAAATGGATATAAAATATATCAGTACCAGTTTGAGAAACATATACATATTATCATTGATGTTAACTTTATTCAGATATTAATTACCATAGCAATATCACCTGAAAGAGAACTTTAATTACTAAAATTACATACGATTATTATGTTTAAGATTATAACTTTAATAAACGTGTATTATACAATGTTCGTTTTATATCTTCCACATCCAATGACTTGCAGATACATTAAAATCCAAAGTACATAAATCGCATTCAATAACAAGTCAATATAATTTTGATTTAATTTGAATCAATTATTAATTTAATTATTAGTTATTTGTAATTAAGAAGGAAGGCGAGGTAGAAGAAGAAGAAGAAGAAGAAGAATAGTTATTTGTAATTATTTGCTAAATATTATAATAACTCCATTTCATCTACATAAAGATGGAAAACATAAGCGCCAAAAAGAAATTAAAAAAAAAAAATAATCGTATCGTACGATAGCGCCAAAATAATTTTTTTTTTTTTTTGTTTGAATTTTCTCCCATGCCTCGAAGTATGATTTAGAAGTATGCTGTAAAAATTCCTTTGCCTATGTACATATCCCTCCTGGAGAAAAATTTAACGGATAGTACAGAAATATCATATACTAGAAAAATATAATTTTGATATCACGGAGAATGAACTATAATCATCAGATTTGAGTGAAAACTATATTTTATTATCATTAATATTATTATTAATTAATGTAATATAAATGAACCCCGATTTTCATAAATGCCCATCCCGAGAAAAATGAAATGTTTTAGAAACATACACAGATTCCAGTATATTTTCTTCTAAAATATGGGCTGAAATTCTGGATAATAAGGATTAACTACAAATACGACTAAATCATATCATTGGCATTTAAGACATCAATTTTTCGTAACTCATTGTCCCGTTCATATAGCATGTAGGTAACTATTATTAATGTTACAAAGTGAAATATTTGTATTTATTTATATCTCCTACAACCAAGAAATTAAGGATACATCACGAAGACATACTCGTATTATACAATGAAAGAAATACCAGGATATCATGAAATTAGTCGTTTAAAATATTTGAAAAAAGTTTGATTAAAAATCAACCTATTTATTAAAACTATATTTGTTTTCATTTATTTTATGTATGTTGTACATTATTGATATTTGACAGTTTTAAATATTTTAAAATATTTATATAAAATATAATTTTTTTGTGCAAATGATAGGTCATTAAAATGTTTTCCCTTAAGTTTTATTGGAACTCGTTACAAAACATACTACCTCTATACCTTTTCTACGAGTTTAACGGTCAGTATTCGACGACACTTGCTTTTACCTCAGTGTTGTTATGAACAGTTCCTCCTGAATATTAAAACAAATATTAAATATGCTCCTGAATATTAAAATTTCTATTGATTTAACTTGCTCGTCCTTTAGTAATATCCGCGAGCGTCACTCAAGTTACTCGTACAGAGATTAAGCACATTAATATTATTTTTCGTTCGGATTTTCCGCATTCTACTTGTTCCAAGCATTCTTGAATATTTTTAGATTCTGAACGGAGTGAAGAATGTATTGATTTTACAATGATGTGTGTTTTTTTTTTTTTTTTTTTTTTTTGTGTCTGTCGACACGTTTTGGGGCAGTAAAAATGCTTCGATTGCTTTATGTAGCAACTTTTCTGAAAGGAAAGTGAATCTATTTGGTACTTTGGGGGGTCAAAAGTTAAAAATTTCCAATATTTTTTAAATGCGACGGGAAAAACCATAAAAAAATTTCGGAAAAACGGGAGTTTTTACGCAAAACCAGTTTTTGACATAATCAAATTTTTTATTTTGCTATAACTCAAAAACTAATCGATGTAAATACTTGAAATTTTCACCAAATGTTTAGATTAGCGTTCTCTATACACCATTAAATTTTCAAAGTATTTTGACTTTTATTAAGCTATTTATAGACAATTGAAATTTTCAATATTTTTAAGTATTTTTTTTTTAAATAACGATAAAATTTTTTTGGCTGCCTAGAAAATCTTGAAAATTTAATAAAAGGTTTCTTATAAGTTGTTCCTTAACTGATAAAAAAAAATCTAAAATCGTAAGTCACAATTTTTTTTATAAGTGCTCAAAGTTACAATTTATACGAAATATGTAAAAATCACGATAATTTGCAAGTTTTTTTGTAGTTAAAAATTCATAAAATTTTTTCTGTTCATACTTAAGGTTCAAAATTTTAACACGAGGTTATGTATAAGCTACTCTTCAAAAATCTTTAAAAAAATTTCTACCGGAATTAGAGGAAAAAATTTTATGACTGTTTGAAATTTAAATATTTACGAAATTGCATAAAATTGCGATTTATTCTCAAACGATTTTAAATATTTTTTATAATTCAAAAAGTATAAGTCGCAGATTTTTGAAATTTCTACCAGCTGTTAAGATTGGTATTTCCTTTATGTCATATTTTTTTCAAAATATTATATTGATTTTTAAGCCACTTATAGGCATTTAAAATATTCGATTTTTTTACATTTTTTTTTTATAATCGGTGATAAAAAAAATTTGGCTCGTACAAAATACTTGAAAATTTAATAGAAGATTCCACAGAAGTATTTCTTAAAGTCATTCAAAAATTATTAAAATCCATAGGCACAATTTTTTTTTATAAGCGTTTGAACAGAGAATATTGACAAAAAATTACATGTAAAATATAATATACTGTATAATATTCTAGACTGACAAAGATATCGGTTTTTTTTAAAATGCTCTAACTCAAAAATGAAAAATCGCAACAACTTGAAATTTTCACCAAATCTTTATATTGACGTTCTCTATACATGGTTAAGATTTCAAAGTATTTTGACATATTTTGACTTATTTATAGACAATTTATATTTTCGATTTTTGTTAAATTTTTGTTTTTAAACATCTATAAAATTTAATTGATTGAGCGAAAACTCTTGAAAATTTTATACTAGGTTTATAATAAGTTAAACTTATCGTAACTAAAAAATATCGGTGATCGGTTTACTCAATTTTTTTTTATAAACCCTTAATGCTCAAATTTGTATAAAATGTGTAAAAATCACGATAATTTGCAAGTTATTTTGTAGGTAAAAATTCATAAAATTTTTTTTGTTCTTACTTAAGGTTCAAAATTTTAATACTAGGTTATCTATAAGCTACTCTTCAAAAATCTTTAAAAAAATTTCTACCGAACTTAGAGGAAAAAATTTTATGACTGTTTTAAATTTAAATATTTACGAAATTGCATAAAATAGCGATTTATTCTCAAACGATTTTAAATATTTGTTATAATTCAAAAAGTATAAGTCGCAGATTTTTGAAATTTCTACTAGCTGTTTAGATTGGTATTTCTTTTATGCAATATTTTTTTCAAAATATTATATTGATTTTTAAGCCACTTATAGGCATTTAAAATATTCGATTTTTTTACATTTTATTTTTATAATCGGTGATAAAAAAAATTTGGCTACTACAAAATACTTGAAAATTTAATCGAAGATTCCACAGAAGTAGTTCTTAATGTCATTCAAAAATTATTAAAATCCATAGGCACAATTTTTTTTTATAAGCGTTTGAACATCGAATATTGACATAAAATTACATGTAAAATATAATATAATGTAGAATGTTCTAGACTGACAAATGATATCGGTTTTTTTAAAATGCCCTAACTCAAAAACGAAAAACCGCAACAATTTGAAATTATCATTAAATCTTTATATTGACGTTTTCTATACATGGTTAAAATTTCAAAGTATTTTGACATATTTTGAATTATTTGTAGACAATTTAAATTTTCGGTTTTTCTAAATTTTTCGTTTAAAAATAAAATATACTTATATAATATTTATAAATAACATTGTATTATATTCTAGACTAACATATGAACTCCGTTCAGAATCGTTATTCGTATACAATGATATCTATCATTGCATTCAAATTTAACAAATCCATCGTAATAATGACCTATCCTATAAGCGAGGTGCACTCCACCCCTAACTGTACAGCAGAGCGAGGCCCATCCGGTTCTTTTTTACCTTTTATTGCAAGTACTTTAGAAATAACTTACTAAATCATCTCTAACAAAATACCATTGGTACCATTGGTACAAATGGTACCATTTATTTGATATTTGTTTAAAAATTGATTCAAAATATTTTAATAAAGCGTGGGATTGTATTATGATACTATTTCCTTATTTTACTATATTGAATTTTATTAAAGGAATATAACATCAGTAGAGACTGTAGGTATAATATAGTATTAACAATTATGATTCACCCATCCTATGACTTTTTATCAAGCATATATCTTTTAATTTAAATTAAAGTTTCACCAACATTTTGAAAAACTATAGTTTTCAATAAAAATAAATAATTAAATTAAGGAAATAAATCTTTAGATTATATGTACTAAATTATGATTACAAGTTCTGGGTAACTAGGAGTATTCCTCATTTACCTTCTTTTTTAATCGTTAAACTGTTCCCAAATTAAATACATAATTTAATTATTTTAAAGTTTCTACCAAGATTCGTTTATTTAATCTACAATTCATAAATCTAATTCCTGAGGTACTGTCTTATCAATCTGACATACATACTATATCGGAATCTAACCTTCATAGTTAAGAATCTGGCATATATATTTTCAAGTATGTAATGGTCAAAACATATTTTATCAACTTAGAAATTGGAAAAGGTATCGGGTAAATGATATGAATGGAAAACTTGAAGAAATTTCAACAACGGTTTTTGAAATTTCTCAATCGGTTATTAATATGGCTTTGAAGTTAATTTTGCAATTTTGTTTTTGTTTAAGTCAGGTGATACGATCATCTGTATATAATATATTGAGTGAAAAAGAAAATTTTAAAAACTTATGTAACCATGAAAATAAATATTAATTAACACTATTTAAATAAATTAATAGGTGGATTATAATAATACATGATCATAAATTAGAATCATATTCATATTCGTATAAGAAAAAATATTTAGCAAGAAAAATAACTTACGAAAAATATATTTTGATAAAGGATTAAATATTTTTTAAAAATAAAATGTTTTAACTAGGCTGTATTTAAGTAATATTAAAAGTCACACACATTAAGACCGTGGTAGGAAAACAATAAACGTTTTATACATGGATGCAGTTGCATAAACAGATATCAATTAACACTAGGGTAATTTATTTAATTGAATTATACTAAGTACATTCTTAACGGGGAAAATTAAAATATTTCTATAGATAATAAATCATCAATTAAGTTTTTTGAATTGACGTATAGATAATTCTATGATTTTGTTTATTCAAAATGTTAATTTTTTATTTAAAGTAAAAAAAATAATAATACTCTTCTGACAAACTTGTATACAATTTCAATATTAGATATTCGAAATAATCAAAATGTGTAGATACCACTTGGTCGGATAGTTTAAGTTTTAACAAACGACTCTATTCTATGAAATTATAATTATATGGAGTTACCACACGGTGCTTTGCAAAATCATTGACGTGATCTAAGGTATGGCTCGATACAAAACAACGAGTTTAATAATTAAAATGTACAACATTGAGTAGTTTACGTGACTTTAAATTAACCAAATTTCTAATAATTATTCAGATCTTTCGCCCGACTAAACATAAACATTTCAGGTTAACCTTGTAAAAATATTAATCATTAAACGTATAAGCATAGAGTAATAAAAAAAAGTTGCGTTTCGTCCGCTAGCATTGTGGTTGCATTGAAAAACTAAATAAATTATACTGGCTAATTAGACAAACGATTATATTTTATACGGTTTGCCGGGAGAGGACGTTTCAATAACGTGGAGTGCAGTATGAACGATTGATTGGTTCCATTATAATGGAGTCAGATAGGAATGAACGATGAATGAACGCGAAGGAATAGAACGAACGATGACAACATCTCCTAAACTTAAATTGAACAGTGACTTGATGAATTCGGCATTGTCAATTTGTAGTATTAACATTTAGTCGAATCATGTAGATAACACGGATTAGTGATTCGCGCTACATTATCGAATGTCATGCGATTGTAATTTAATAATCCCGGCGAAGTATTTGCAAACGTGTTTGTACGAGATTGGTCTATAACTTGCGGATTTCAATGTTCCCTACACCTTGGTAACCGGGATAACGAGGTCGGTATTTCAAATCAGAGAAAATGATTTTTCCGAGGTAACGGTTAGGTAACGCTCACGCGAGTCAATCGAGTTACACGGTACAGTTAAAATCGGAATTGCAAACCGACAAATGGAATATAAACAAATAGAACACGACGGTAAAATAATAAAAGTGTCGGACGAAATTTGTTCTACAATAACGAACCGCCAACGCATTTAGCAAATTTGTGTGTTTCCCAATAATATTTACCATTAGTTTTTCCACACGACAACACATGCGGTCAACGCACCGTAATAATATTATACGATATTTTCGTAATATGCGTGTTAATTTAAATTTGGACAATTATCGGTCCTAAAACTTAGAATGCGAAACTGGGTCGCGAGGAAATCAACTTTGAAATTCGTTAGCGCAGCGCCCCCGGTCACAAGATATTACATATTCTTATTAATATTATGCAGCTTCAGTGTTCAAACGTCTTTAGCAACGGTGACGATGATGTTTAACATTTCGTCCTTCTGCTATTGACGGGCGATTAATTAGCAATAACAAAACTGTACAACAATATTACAATGCCCACAAGCTACTAGCCGCCAAATACGTAGTCTTAGATCCCCGAGGCGAACGCGATGAACGCTTAACTCGTATGACGAGCTCACCCGTACGTCTATGCATAATGTATTTTCGTTCCGTTGAAACTTCGCGCCGCTAGATCCTAGGCGTTTCAACTACCGTCCAAATCACGGGAGGAATCTCTCGGCAAAATTATAATAATATAAATTATATGCCTATATGCGTTTATGAAGTTACACAATGATACACAATGCGAAGATGATATTTTGCATATCACGAGAGCGGATCCAGCATCTATTTACGGTCTGGGCATTTAGTAAGAGAAATTATTTATAATATAGCTGATCATAGACGTATGTAAGGGTGTCTTGAAGAAGGGCTTAGACCTCTCCCCCCCCAAAAAAAAAACAAAATAATGTGATAATATCACAATACTGTACCAAAATTGTCAACATTTTTTTTTTTATCTACTGTTTAGCTCGTCTACAATGTAGACTCTACATACACTTTATTTTTAATATTATTTTTTACAACGGGGTTGGAACTTGCCCCCAGTGCCATCTTTGGATCAGTCCAGGCGCGCCCGTAACATACCGTTTGTCCGTATGTCCACTGCGTGATATTAGTATTGAAAAAATTCAAATTGGCGTGTCCCGATCGCTGAATCGAACACGTACATAATCCCCCACCCCCACATTGGAATAATACATTTTTTTTCTATGTCAATATTTAGCATGCAATTAGCATGTATTTGCATGCCAACTTTTGTAATTTACATGATTTTTGTTTAGGCATGGTATCCAAAAAAAAAGGTAGGGGAGCTGGAGACACGTGCAAATTGGTTTCATTGATATTGCGAACCAACGGATTACACAAGAGGTTTGGGACTGGCCATGCAAATACATGCTAATTATATGCTAAATATTGGCACGGAAAAAACATTTAAATTTAATATTTATAGTAGGCGGGGGCGCTGGAGACACGTGTCTCCAGCCCCTCCACATTTTTTTGATACCATGCCTAAATAAAAATCATGTAATTTACAAAATTTGGCATGCAGATACATGCTAAATACATGCTTAATATTGGCATAAAAAAAATGTATTATTCCAATGTGGGGGGTCGGGGTTAAGTACGTGAATCGAAAGTCATTGAAACATTTTTCAATTGTTCAAGTTCAGTATGACGATATAACATACTCATACGGCTTTGCTTTTCATCTTGATAAAACTGGTTACATCTGAATTTACATCTAAAAGAGTGCTAAATATACTCGTGATGGTCGCGCAAGAATATCCCCTTCCACAAATTTGATCAAAACATAGTTACTAATTTGTCAGCTATTATTAAGCGAGTTTTGGTCACACGTTTCACGACTGTATTCATTTCTATTTTCTAAAATTACATTATTAGTAAATAATTTGAAGAAAAAAAAAACACCCGTGTTTATGAAATATGTTCACCATTGAATATCGTATTTCTTACATTTAATAATCTGAAGTATATATTTTACAATATTCGTTATTTATTTTTCAACAGACATACACTCTATGACATCGAAATAATTACGTGTTCACGAAATATTTAACACAACCGTGGTAAACGAAAATATAGGTTTTGCGTATCGGTTCCACAACGAGAGTAGTGTATCAGTTGAGCGGCTTCTGGAAAATTGCTCTTAAAATTATTATAACTAAAAAATATAATTCATTTTGTTATTACAAAAAAAAAATTCTTATTCTTTTTAATTATTCTTATAATTTTATTGTTATTCATTTACCTTGTAAAATATTAGAATTTTTAGAGTTCGTTATAATTTTACCTTGCGTTTAACGTGAGTTCAATATATGAATAAAATAATTTTAACAACATTTGTGCCAAATTTTATCCATAAATAAATAAAAATAATTTAAAGACATTAAAATACACAAAAAGTCAAAAATACTCTAAAAAGTAAAAAAGTCTTAAAAATAGAAAATTAAAATAAAATTTTTCAATCCCTTAATGTAAGAATTTCACTTTGTATTTGGACAGTCATGTTTTCGGACTTTCAGAAAAAAATGAGATTTTCATTCATATTTGTGCCCTAGTAAAAACTATTTTATTATGAAATAATTCTAAGTTCAAATAATAACTTTTTCAACAACAAACTGGCGTGAAATTGCATACAGTGATCGGATTTATCAGTATTTGGTCCTATCACGACTGCCTAATATATCGCCCCGTTCTCTTGTAATATGACGATCTTTCCTACATTACCCTTTGAGAATAATTCTCGTATGCTTAACGAAAGGACTTCGTCTAGCCTGTATTTTTTTGTTTTTAATAGATTATTAATCCTACCGATTCCTTATTGTGTTTCTATATCATTTACTTGTTACCATATGTTCGAGTGGTTAACGCCCTACGACTGTTGCGAGGCGTACGGCTATTTTCCACACGTGTTTGTAACTCGACCATAGAAAGTTGTGTGATGAGAATTTATGTGCAATTGCGTAATCGTTTTGTTCCACAGTCTTTTGGTCGACAAAATCATGTGATAATAGTGCCTAAATACAATGATTTTGAAAAAGTCCGCTCGAATACGAGAGCTATTAACTATTTTTCCTACGTGTAATATTCTAAAGGCCTCCATTTATGTACGTCCGTTATCCCGAACCGAATTCGAACTCTAAAAGTAGTCCGGGACACGTGTACGGACAGCTACGATAAAAGGGATTCGAATAATATATAGTAGTGGTAAAGACGACACGACGAGTGCGTCTCCGGCACGGCGCAATAAGTACCTAGTTCCGCGCCTTTGCGGCCTTGCCTGTTGTTGTCGCACACGAGTAAGGGAAAACTGACCATCAAAAATATAATGTCCATAATGATGTAAAATAATTGTTTGTGTTAATTATAAATGTACAACTACATTAACCGCGTAAGTGGGTACGCATAGTGACGGTTTTGATTGGACACTTTTGACGTTGGAAAATATGTTATTTCGAGGCGATAACTATGGACAGGGATTTGGGTTCAACTCCTCCTTCCAAAATATCAGGGTAAATAGTTACAAACAAATGACCTGAACTACAAATGCAATAGTTATTTGCAAAGTTTCTAATGGAACTATTATGATCAATAAAACACGCTATTTATCAACATTTTGCGTTTTACATATTTTCACACCCCCTTGAAATTTTTTTCTGCCTTCATCCCTAGTTGTTTCAATAAATGGACTAAAACCAAACTAACTAACACCAAGTAATGAATCATCTATTAACGTATTTGGACCATTAGATTATGCGTGCGATGTGATTCGGCACCATAACAGCGTTACTTATGCATTTATTTAAATGTATACCATATTTCCCAAAACGTTAACGACACTGAACTTGTACAGGAAATAGAAAAGGTATTAATTACATCATGGTAATCAAATTAGTTTTTAATACTTACTTTAGGCGATATTTTAGAAAATAAATTTCTAAAACTTACAGAGCATCATTGACAAATTGAAAACATTTACGTCATTAGTTTCCGTGTTTATAAAAATAGTCAAACGTTCAATATACCCCTTTATCAGTTCGCTACTTTTTATAATTTAAAATTGAAAACAGGAACTACCGATAACGGATGGTTCTGTGAATTAATGTTTTACGTGTTTTTCGACTCATGTAGTTTATCGCAACCATAAATATCGTAATTTGGCATAATAATATTATACGAGTAACAGTACGAGTAAGTTTGATTGGTCCGTTTCCTATTGTTCGATGACGAAAATGTTATTATAATCACGGCCACTGCACTATTTACGAATAGACCATGAAATGGACGTACTCCGAACGAACCGGTTTCTAATCTAAGCAAATTGGGACCGACTGGCGGCTACCGGTTCCGGCATAATATCATACGGAAATATCCATAGTAGTGTGACAACATTTAGAGGTCAAAACTTTGCAAAGATACCACTCGTAGAACTAGTTGTTTTCAATGTTCCATTAGGATTACACGTAACAATGTAAAATATTATTGAGCGTCAGTAATTTTGAATTTAATAAGCTTAACGTTACAACAATCATAAATGTATTAGATCATATTTTGTTGTTAATTTTATTTTTTTTCTAAATCTACCGATACTACCTAAAAAATTTTTTTGAAAAAACATTCCATTGGAAATTCAAAATCGATTTTAACAAACACTAAATAATATGAAATAAACTAAATATTTTTAACAGACAGATAAAATGTAACGAGAAGTAAAAGACTTGAATAATTAAGGGATGTGTGGAGGACAGATAGTCAAATTATTAAACAAGTACTGGTGGCTAAAATTTAAGGTAAAATACTTCTAAGGAGGGGGCCTATTCAGAAACTCATACGAATAGGATCCGTATACGGAAATTTTCATTTCCACATGAATTTTCACATGTTCTTAAAAAACCGTATTCAGAAAACTTTCCGTATACGGATATAATTATGTAATGTGAAAGATATTCACTCGATTCCTTCGGATGGGTTTTCGTATGTGAAAATAGGTTTCCGTGTACGGAAATAAAATTTGTTATGGACCGTAGCTCTATATAGTAGGGATAACGATAACTTTTATTAGTGTCTAGTGATAATTTTCTTCGGATGAAAATAAAATTTGATATTATTATTTTATATATTCATTTAATTCAATTTTATGTATTATTTAATATATTTTAATATATATTCATATTTTAATATTATTATTATATTTATAACTTATTTAATACATTAATATAAAACCTAAGACTTAAGTTATAAGAAGTAATAAGACTTAAGTTTATATTTTATGAATATGTTTTATGTGTATTTATTAAATAATATCCTTCAATTATTATCTATATTGCGTTTTACAATGGTATTTCGAATTTAGCCGATTATTGATAATACTTTTAGATTTATTTTCTTCACGTTTTACTGTAGCTTGAGTAAATCTTTGGTTTAGTTTACCCTTTAATAAATCTTGGTGATTTCTTAAAAAATCTACCAGGGCAGCTTTTTGGTCATTCGTCACCGATTTACTTTTTTTTTTCTTTTCTGATTCCATTTTACATAGATGTATATTATTATAAATTAGATAAAGAAGAACATTTCAAATTAATTTAATTTGCGCAAATTATTACAAATCATATAGGTAACAATGATAATGTCTATGTTATTTATATATTTCAAATTGTTTTCCATGATATTTTCTTGGGAAACCCAATAATTTGCAATGTTGCCGCTGTTCGTCATGTGAATGTTATACTCGTACGGGTAATATAGGGAATGCGGATTCGTATACGAATATATAGATCTTGTGAATACCATTTTTCGTTTGTACACGGAAACGAATCGTGTGAATCGTTCGTATATGGATCCTATTTGTATGAGTTTCTGAATAGGCCCCGAGATCCTGAACAAGATGGAGAGATTCTGTCTTGAAGGATCTAAAAGTACTTCAAAATGGGGCTCAGATAGACATGGCGTACAACACAAAATAATAAAATAAGTTTATGATAGCAGCGTTAGACCTCAACGGTCCCTTAAGCCAGTGGGTTTTAACCTTTTTCGAATCGTCGCCTTTTATTTATTTTTTTTTGTTTTTTTTTTATGTATCTCTTACGAATTATTAATAATAGAATATGATTTTATTTTAAATACGTATACTTCAATTAAAAAAAAAAAAAAAAAAACCGGATGGGCCTCGATCTGCTGTACAGTTGGGGTGGAGTGCTCCTCGTTTATAGGATAGGTCATTATTGCAATGGATTTGTTAAATTTGAATGCAATGATAGATATCATTGTATACGAATAACGATTCTGAACGGAGTTCATATGTTTGTCTAGGATATAATACATTGTTATTATATAAATATTGTAAAAAGTATATTTTATTTTGAAACGATAAATATATTTTTCAATTAGGATGGGTTGGCAGTTGCATACAGCGACATAGTTTGAAATTTCAAAAATCTCCGACTTATACTTTTTGAATTATAACAAATATTTAAAATCGTTTGAGAATAAATCGCTGTTTTATGCAATTTCGTAAATATTTAAATTTTAAACAGTCATAAAATTTTTTCCTCTAAGTCCGGAAGAAATTTTTTTAAAGAATTTTGAAGAGTAGTTTATAGATAACCTAGTGTTAAAATTTTGAACCTTAAGTATGAATAGAAAAAATTCTATGAATTTTTATCTACAAAATAACTTGCAAATTATCGTGATTTTTACACATTTTATACAAGTTTGAGCATTAAGGGCTTATAAAAAAAAATTGAGTTAACCGATCACCGATATTTTTTAGTTACGATAAGTTTAACTTATTATAAACCTAGTATAAAATTTTCAAGAGTTTTCGCTCAACCAATTAAATTTTATAGATGTTTAAAAACAAAAATTTAACAAAAATCGAAAATTTAAATTGTCTATAAATAAGTCAAAATATGTCAAAATACTTTGAAATCTTAACCATGTATAGAGAACGTCAATATAAAGATTTGGTGAATATTTCAAGTTGTTGCGGTTTTTCATTTTTGAGTTAGAGCATTTTAAAAAAAAACCAATATCATTGTCAGTCTAGAATATTATACATTATATTATATTTTACATGTAATTTTTTGTCAATATTCGCTGTTCAAACGCTTATAAAAAAAAATTGTGCCTATGGATTTTAATAATTTTTGAATGACTTTAAGAACTACTTCTGTGGAATCTTCTATCAAATTTTCAAGTATTTTGTAGGAGCCAAATTTTTTTTATCACCGTTTATAAAAAAAAAAATGTAAAAAAATCGAATATTTTAAATGCCTATAAGTGGCTTAAAAATCAATATAATATTTTGAAAAAAATATGACACAAAGGAAATACCAATCTTAACAGCTGGTAGAAATTTCAAAAATCTGCGACTTATACTTTTTGAATTATAAAAAATATTTAAAATCGTTTGACAATAAATCGCTATTTTATGCAATTTCGTAAATATTTAAATTTCAGTCATAAAATTTTTTCCTCTAATTCCGGTAGAAATTTTTTTAAAGATTTTTGAAGAGTAGCTTATAGATAACCTAGTGTTAAAACCTAACCTTAAGTATGAACAGAAAAAATTTTATGAATTTTTATCTACAAAATAACTTGCAAATTATCGTGATTTTTACATATTTCGTATAAATTGGAACTTTGAGCACTTATAAAAAAAAGTTGTGACTTACGATTTTAGATTTTTTTTTTACCAGTTAAAGAACAGCTTATAAGAAACCTTGTATTAAATTTTCAAGATTTTCTGGGCAGCCAAAAAAATTTTATCGTTATTTAAAAAAAAAATACTTAAAAAAATTGAAAATTTTAATCGTCTATAAATAGCTTAATAAAAGTCAAAATACTTTGAAAATTTAATGGTGTATAGAGAACGTTAATCTAAACATTTGGTGAAAATTTCAAGTATTTACATCGATTAGTTTTTGAGTTATAGCAAAATAAAGAATTTGATTATGTCGAAAACTGGTTTTGCGTAAAAACTCCCGTTTTTCCCAAATTTTTTTATGGTTTTTCCCGTCGCATTTAAAAAATATTGGAAATTTTTTACTTTTGACCCCCCAAAGTACCAAATAGATTCACTTTCCTTTCAGAAAAGTTGCTACATAAGGCAATCGAAGCATTTTTACTGCCCCAAAACGTGTCGAGAGACACAAAAAAAAAAAAAAAAAAAAACACACATCATTGTAAAATCAATACATTCTTCACTCCGTTCAGAATCTAAAAATGTAAAAAATTAATAGATTATATGTAAATAATTTTTTTGTTTTAATGTAAAATTCGTGCTTGATTTTTTGAAACTATAGTTTCCATATTAGGTTTTATATTAGATATTATTATTATTAGACAGAAACTGTTACCCTTAAATCTGGGTTTTAAACAAATCTTGTTATTAAATATCATATTTATGACTAACATTGTTGAAATACACGAATACACGTATACAGTACGAGTGTAAATCGAGGGTCTTGCATTAAAAGAACGTATCATCCAATTCCTTAATTTTCAGAAAAGTAATTATAAAATTGTATTTTCTATTTTGATAGATGCGGATAAAATAATTTATGGTTTTGATTTGTTTATATGTCCTTATTAATTGTTATTAATAATTAACTTGTACTTCATCAAAATTTCTACTAATAAATACTTTAAAAATAATGAATATTTTATGCTAATAATCAAAATATTGCATTTTTGATTGTTACGTTTCTTTAATACTAGACCCTCAAAATTTAACCAGATACGCGACACGTTATTTTATTCGATATGCCATTGTACATTCGTAATAATTAGATTAAATTAATACATTTTGATATGAATAAACATTTTTTCATTATTTCTGGAGACCCCCGAACTACCTTACGCGACCCACAGGTTTAGAACCACTGCCTTAAGCTGTAAATGATGAAATAAAATTTAATACGTGTAATGGAAGTTTTAAATTTAAAAAAATAATATTTCACTGTATATTATAACTATGCATAGGATACGAAGGCTGTACAGTCGAAAAACGATAGAAATTTATAAAAACACGTTTGTCTTTTATACCGGTTACTATTGCTACAATTTATGTGGACAAGATTCATTTGTAAAATATTGGCGATGCATGATTGTGCGTTTACCACATACGTTTTTCTTAAACCTCATTAATTTACATGTTTGTACTTCACGAGTAGACAGTTACAAACAATAGAAAAATATTAATCATCCACATTAAAATGAAAATATTATTATTTTTTTTTAATATTTGGCTATTTTAAAACCATTTTAAAACGTTTTATAAAGTGAGTACAAAATAATTTACACACTGATTTTGATTTTTCCAATGTTAACATAACCAAATACTTATTATCAGCTTTCAGTATCCCATCAGTCTAAGTGTCATAAAAATGTAATTAATATCATAACTAATAATTATAATATACAAATAAATAGAAAATATCTCCTATAAAAATAAATTATCTCTATGTGAAATGATTAATTTTCTCAATGCATATTTTCAACGTTTAGTCTAATTTCAGTTCAATAAAACGTATATGTTATTTCAAATAGACATTCGTGCCAATATTACAATTTTATAATGTTCAATTTAAACATCACGCGTGGATCGCTATTATTTTTGTGATTATGTTACAATAAATATCACATTAGTTTTTTTGTTATATTATTACACCAATATCACCAAAAATTATTATTAAGAACTATTTAAGCATTTTAAATGTTTCTAATACATTATAATAAGTGCAAGTATATCTAAAAATATCTTAAAATCGGTATATTCTATCATTCATAAAATGTATAATCTAAAATATGATACGATATTAAATTTTTAGTATGATTTTCAAAACCTAGGGTTAAATTTACTTCATTTTAACAAAATAAACATAACAATAATCTAGTTAGAAGAAATTCTACATTTTGTAAATAATTTTGACGAGTTTATACCGAAGTGTTTTCTTTTAAGGAGTAATGTACAGGCAATTTCAAGTAGAAGAATGTTCGAAATGACAATAATATAACTTGTGTATGTTAAGATGCATAGGCCTGGCTTGCTTTTTTTTTTTTAAGGAGTAATCTGTTCATAATATATTCTACAATATTTTTCACATAATATGACCTATATGATAATATTATGATATTTATAATACATCTAGATATTAACCAGAAAAAGTAAAATCTGTCCATAAAAAGTTAACATATGAAACATATTCTTATATCTAATACTTAAACATTTCAAAAATTAATACTTTTTTTTTTTTAAAAAAAAAATATTCAATGTTATGTTTTAATTCTTTTATAATTAATAATTAATAAATCCGTTTAGAATTTTTCATACGTATCGCAGTGAATTTATAAATATTTTGTCAGTTTTTTTTTTTTGTATAATACCAACAAAACCATTAAAAATTATTTCAGCTATTTTCATCCGTTAAATTAATATACAAAATAAATAATATAAACCTTTTTATGGGAACTTTTTTCTTTTTTTTTATTCTAATTTAAGATTTGTTTAATCTTATATAAGTAAAGCAAGCCACTGTTTCGTATACTTAATCGAGATGATTTGATTTTTTAATTGTGTTAGTAATTTTTTAACTATTGTCTTTGATAATTAAACAAAGATAAAAACTAATTTAAAGTTACTGGTTTTTTTAAACATGGAACGACAAATATTGCAGTTGAATTCAATAATGATATACTCGTAAATATCTATAATATTGTGAAATTTAAAAATTTTAAATTAATAAATCGTATTTATATAAAATTATTATTAGTTTTTGTTTAGTGTCTTGACTATTTATTTATTTTTTCCGTCGGTAAGGTTTTTAAATTAATATGTAAACCAAAATGGCTTGTAAAAATCGGCATGATCTAATTTCATCAAGACGTACATTACATTAGTTCCTATATTTTATTTTAAATATTTAAGATAAGTTACTTGTGTTGAAAGAAAATTTTAATTTATTCTTATCACTTATTTTATAGAATAATTGAACACAAAAATATTTCTCGTAGTTAAATTATACAAATATACTCGTCAATTAAATATATTAGGCGTTCGTTGATTAATTTATTTTCAATCGATTGTTATATTATGCACACCGTGATTTATGTATTATTGAAATATTACATGAACGAATTGATTAGAGTCAATTATTTGTTCGCCCCACTGGGAATTATCCTTATATACTCTATGTATATAGTTATATAGTATATAGTTTAATGGTTCGATTGATTGGGTATATAATAATTACTTGACATTAAATTCATATTTACTCACAGTCACAACCAGATGAAATCGGTACGTACCGAGTTTTTATGCAAACGCTGTTTGGGATCCGATATCAATTTATTTTATATTTTCAACGTTTGGTATTCTGATACGAACATTCAATTTGTTTGTGAACTGCTCGTATTCGGTCTCATTATCGTAATGCATTTTATATTAATTGCATGGGTACGTGCAATACGTTATACGATTACTAAAAACGCAACGTGACCAAAAGCGGATTATAGTTATGAAAAATTTAGCCGCACGTGCGAGTCGTTTTATTCGGCAGTGATGTCATCCATCGCCAAATTAAATATTAGAAATCTGAAATGTACTGTTTGACGCTTGCTTTTAAGTATAAGATCTTGCGATTTTACGAAAAATCTAAGGAGTAAGAAGAATTAATATTACAGTTTGACTCTACCATATATATATGGTATTATATGTATATAAAGATACAACAAATAAAACGTACTTATCGTGAATTGAATAACTCAAGAATGAATAATATGCGAGTACGACAAGCATACTTATTGCTTTATGATCTGAAAGTTGAAGATAGCATGTTGACCCTTTCGAAAGGGAGGGGTCATAATTGCGGTGTGGGATAAGGCGACTGTGTCTAATCGTTCTTGCGTACCGTCACTGGTCCGAACCCGATCACGGGCGGTTAAGTCTCGAGAAAAGAAACCGCCACCAGAGTAATATTTTACCCGTATAATAAACGTAATTAAGTTTTCTAAAAATTATTGTCGAAACAATAATAGTTGTTAACACTTTTAACGTAAAATAAAAATTAAAAATATGTAATCCTTTATTTAAACGTAAAATTATATAGACGTTATCAGGACGAAATTTGAACGAAAATGCATTACTTACATTAAACTTGAAACGTGACCAGAAAACTGCGTCTGACTTTTAAAAGAATTTATAATAATTATCCCTACAAAAATTATAATATGTATTGTAGGTATAAATTACGTGATTATATGGGTTTATATACTATACTTACACGAAATAGCTACATATAAACTAAAGTTTTCTCAAACTCAAATCGAAACGCATTATTGTCAGAATAATATCATATAGTTAAACCATCGTAGGTCGTTTTAATATTACGAGAAACTGTAAACGTTTATCAATAAATTATAATATACCTATACACTTTGTGGTGTATACATATGATCATATAAAGTATTTAATGAATGCACTTTTGTTTTTTAGAATAAAACATACCTACATTAATTACTATCACAAATATGGATATTAAAATAATTTATTTAAGTTTTTGAAACATGATAGCAATTATGATATAAAATATAAGATTGCAAGAGTGTGTACACAGATATTTTAATATTTAAACTAATAATATAAATTAACAAAAATAATAATAAAAAAAAATTAATAAAACAGACTATGAATAACAAACAATATTGTGTGAACGACTGCGTTTTAAACATCGTTAGAATAATGGACGAATATGAAGATTGAAGTGAAATGGACCGTTTGATTTTAGTTGTGGATTGTAAACATTTTTTGGGAAGACAAGATTTTAATTTTGAGATTGTTATGTAAGTTCTTATTTCGTATGAACCATGCGTTTACTATAACTCTTAATATATTATTTTGAAAAAATTGAATATTTTCTTTTTTTTTTTTTTTAGAATATTTTAGTATATTGATGAAGAATTTTCTCTGATTTGACAGTTATAATAGAGTATTGGCAGTATTAATTGCTTGTACATAAGTATTGAACATTTTTTATACTGCTGATTTTTTAATTATCACAGGAAATAGCACAGAAAGGGGCAATGATGTGCTAGTTGTAGATCAATATATTTATGTGACCCTCAGATTATTCTCTTATATAACATAATTGTGAGGTATTCGACTAATGGTTTTCGTTGCAGTATGATATTTGTCATGACTTTTATATTACGAGATTTCAAAGATATCAAAGATCGAAATATTTACGCGTGGTGACTACGTTGCATCAGTTAATTAAATGTTAAATAAAATAGGACCTAGCTTGGTATCTTAAGGTACCCCAGCCGAAATTAACTGTAGATCAAAGATATTTTCATTATTTTTTACTGAAAATGATTTACAAAACTTAAAAATTGTTAACTCTCATAATTTGTCTTAACCTTTTTTAATTTTTTTCCTTAGTGTCACTGCTGTTACCCCAAAGAAAAGTTTCCAAATCAATAATTATTGAATAGTGCAGTCTTAAAAACGAATCATTTTGCGGGTAGTTGTTTAAACATGATAATCGTGATATTATCGTGCTCTGGAGCTTTTTAATTTGATAATTTTTTAATAAATAATTTGATTTCGCTTAGAGTCCCGTAATCTATAGATTTCTGGACAGAGTAATCGAGTAATTTAAATTAATTAAGAACTCGACGGACCATATTTATATCAATAATTTGATTAACAGAAATTGTATTGTATAAAATTTCCGAAAAACCGTTACATATTTTTGCATAGGATAACACTAGTTGATTTTATGTACAAAGAGAAGAAATATAATTTATTTCTCGATTTAATTTAGATGCTTTGCATAGATTTGTAACATCCTGGTGCATATTTGCCAAATAATTATTGTAGGATGACACACGGTAGTTTTTTGGGGTTATTTTTACATTTTTAATGAGTTGACTTTATTTATTTATTTTTTTTTCATTGCTAGGTTTCTTTTTTTGTACCATTTTCGTCTAGTATTGTGTTAACCTCGGATTTGAAATAATATTATAGATAATGATAATAAATTAATAATTTGTACACTACTATGGTATGTGGCGAGGAATTGGAATAGGTTAGCTTCTGCAATTATTGCTGTTAGATGTTCGGCCATTTGTTCTGCATCTTGGATAGAATGCACGAATATGAGTACATGCAATTTTTGGTTTTATTAGATTTGTATTTGTTTGGTTAGAGATTAAAATCCAGTTAGGTTTACCATTACCTAATTGCTGAATCGTTGAACTATATATCATTGTGGTGACGAATTAATTGAAATGGGATTGATTTTATAAATAAAATATCAAGGAGGTCCGGTTGTCTATCACTGTCTATAGATAAGCACATACGGACGTGACCGGAATGCAATTTTTATTAATAATAACTGCCCCGGCTTTCAAGCACTGCAGTCCGGCTACAGGCATTTGTTGCTGATCGACTTCGGTACGAACTAGTTAGTGTAGCAACACAGCTTGTAGCACGTAATTGTGTGATTCGATATTTGCGATGTATTTTGTAACCGAACGGTTCGATTTCAATGAGTTTCAGTTATAACATGTTGAGACGGCTACTGATAAACAACTGAATGGATATCGTTAGACTATTTGTTTAATTGTTACAAAACGTGCACATTATTTTTCGTTTCAAAAATATATTCTGTTGAAAAAATTACATGTACAATAATCTATATAAATATATACATTTATAAATTTCCTTAATCGATCAAACGAGTTCGTTTAATGTAATTATGTTTTAAGCAATGGCTAATAATAACCAATCAACTAACGAGTAAAAGCGATTCTCAGAGTTTAATTACGAAATCGAATTACAAAGTTTCAGTTAAACTTGTGGAACAATGCTCTGTAATTTTATTTTTTTATTTTATTCTTCTGGGTTCTACAAACTATCTGAACAAATTAAACGTATTCGTTGCTGTTTACCTATACAGTATACGCATTAGCAAAGATGTCTTGAACCAATATTGCCTCATGCTAAATTCATTATAGTATTTAAACAGGGCATAGGTATCGCTATTGTATACATAAATATTATATCGATCGTAAATACTTTGCCGTACACACAGTATACAAAATTAAACATACATAGACTGGTAAAATGCAACATGGGATAAACGACAATTTTTACTAGTTTTAAGAAGTGCAAAATCAAAATTTCATAATGTTCTCGTATCATATTGTAGTTCAGTGCTATAAACGGATTAAACAAAAGTATGGTCACAAAGTATCGTTTGCAAAAGCTCATCCGATACAATACATTATGTCATGTGACGTTCATGACATGATTTACGATTTGCGTTAAGAAAAAAAAAAAATTAAAACTACATTTTTAAAATATAAAATCAATCAGCCAATCGGATTTTCACTTCGATGAGCATTTGGAAACTTTATTCGCGGTGATTATTGTACTATCATATTTATCGTGTAAGAAAGTACCTTTGATGAATAGGTTACTCACTATAAATAATGACAGAGCTGTGAATTTATCGATTTTTTTTTCTTTTTACCATCTTACACTTCGGATACTAAACTAAGCGATTCTAACCGAATACACTGATAAGATAGCAATTATTATTATTTTTAATTTTTTTTTTTTTTTACGTTATCATTATATAAAACAAAACTCATGACAATTGCCGATAGTCTTCGAATCGATCGGTTTTTAAACTGCTATTCTTCAAAATAAAAACGATAACCGCGGATTCCACGTATATTATATGACTATTTATCTTATTCTCAAATGGACTGATTTGTTGAGCACAAAAGACCCATTTCTATTCCAATACGAACCAATCAATCAGTTTATGCGATAAGGACTGTGAAAACGCATTTGCATCCTTATCTGGTGTCTTTGAAAATAAACGAACGCCCCAGTTTTCAACAATTTTTCCTCATACCCTGCCTACGTGCGGCTTTAGTTCGCACGAACGTAATAAATGTTAAAGCGAAACGCAATGATTTAAAAAATAAGAAAGCCAGTCAAAGGTATGCAATGGCAATGAGTTTGAATATGTTCCGGACATTTCCGGACATTTTTATTCACATAACTTGTAATATACTGTAGGAACTATAGTAATACTGTTCAAGTATAATAGTTTTAAAATATTCGACAACTTTAGTGAAGTCATAATTTACAACATGTAGAATATCAATACCACAAAACGGGATATATAGTGGATTCTAGCATAATGGTTTTAATAATTTAAATACTTTTAAATCGGCCAACATTAAACACTTTTTCCACTATTCCGTGTATTATATATTTTGTCGCAAGTACATTGAAAATTCAGTTTTCCAACTTACATCCGTTGAAAATTTGTTTTTTGTTGCCATTACAAATGAGCAGAAACATATTTGACATAAGGTGTACCATGGTTCTGATTTTTTGTAATTTGATGGCACACAAACAAGTTTGTGTTTATGATATTATTATTATGATTATAGTTAAAATATAATTCGTTGATTTATTAGATCCTTCGGTTTCATATTCTCGCTGTCCACGGCAGTGTCTTTGTTGCTTGACTGTTGCTCGCTTCATGCTTGCAAAAACCGTATGAAAGTTTTACAACAATAGGTTGGTAAACGAAGTGAGATTTTATCAAGAACTGAAAATATCGAACAAATAAAATCGTACACGCAGGTGTTTTAAAAACTACATTTTTTTTTTTTTTTTTTTTTAAAGAGCTTTTGTTAAATATTTAGCTCAACATTACATATTATACAACCTTAATCTAGTATAGGAAAATCTACACATTATCTAGTATTATAACATGATATAATAAACAAAAACTTAGAATATAATAAAAGATAGAAAAAATATATACAATAAATGAAAACTACAATTATTTATTCAATATCCATGTGTCTTTTTTGAACTTTCCCAGCAAAATTAAAATTAATACCATCAGGACGATGTGCACGCAAAGCATTGCAAAATACGACACAATCAGTGGATGGTCCCATTCCCATCCTCTTAACGTCACGCTGGCCATCATCTTGCCTGCTACACTCATCGGCAAGAACTGAGTCACTAATTTTAGGTACGGTACCTGCGCTTCCAACGGCCATACTCCACCTACACAAACAGTACACAAACAGTACGTACCTGGTGATGTTCTAAACAATGTTCGTCTAATACAGTTACATCATATCATGGAGTCTACGTTTCTTACCTGACACTAACATCTGGGTTACAGCGAATCCGTTCATAATGTTGACACCGCCTGATTTCGTCGGTGATATTCCAGCAGCAAACAATCCTGCAACCAAAATGTAGAAAAACAAAATGTCTACGATTTATTTTTTATTTTTGTAAGAACAAAATAAACATATAAGACATATAAATTGACCATTTCGTAATCATATATTATGTACGTAATTAAAGTTGTTGTACTATTGGTATTGCATTGTATTCGCTGTGTACATATAAGTAAATATAAACAGAACAAATCGTTCAGTTACACATTATGCATACATTTTTATGTTGTAAAATTATCAAAAGATAAATTTGCAAATTTGTGAATATAATAATAGGAGTAAATCAAATAATAATTTTTAATGTTACTAAATAACTGACATCGTTGACATGGTCATTAATCGTTGTAAATATTTTTTAGTAAATATGATCCCACCCTAACTTATTAACTGTATGAGTTATGTAGTGACTTACTGTCTTGTAACCTTACGAAAATTCAAAAGCCTCTTACGTTATAATAGTCAAACTTATGTTTATAATTAATAATTTAATTTGTGATTTTACAATATTTCCTTTGACCTATAAACATGTATTGTTTTACGTTATACCATCTGTCCATAGATATTTTGATATGTTTATGCGTTTTTATCGCACATGTTATTTTCCAAGAGAAATTTAAAAAAACCGTCAACAACGCAGTTGATTTTGTAATTTACCAACAACTACTATGCATATACTGTAAATAGTATGTTCTATTTACTGCATATAAGACGTCTTAGAGAGACTAATAATGTAATATACATACCAAAGAAGAATCCTAGCCATCCCGAAAATACTATCGTTATCGCACACATAAATAGGCCACTGGTTATTTGTATCGGATTCGAGAACACCATGTACGTAATGATTATAGGAATTATCGATTGAGTGAATATCAATATATTAGCCAGACAAAACATAGAAATCAGCAATTCCATCACAGAGACACCTGAAACAACATTAACAGTATAGTAATGATTTATGGACAGCATAAGTCAGTGGCGGCGTGACAAGGGTTCTATGAGACCCGGGTCTCATAACTTTTTGGGTGAGTGGGGTGGTCGTAGGTCGATGTCGTGTTGGTACACATTATACGTACGGACGGACGTACGATACTACGATTATAATATTAATATTATTATAAATGTACTCGTACATTTTCTGGGGTGGGTGGTCCCTAAAACTGTTTTGGTCTCATGAACGAACAATTTTCACGCCGCCATTGGCATAAGTGTTGTATTCAAATACCTGCCAACATCGATCGGTTGAATACACCATCCATTTTTTCCGATAACATCATTGTTACAGCGAATATGCTTGAATAGTAAAATGATCCCCTGAAAAAAAAAAAAAAGCTATAATAATAGTATAATACTATAATAGTCATATTATAATCGTAATATAAACTTTCTTTTAGATTCTGAACGGAGTGATGGAATCTATTGGTTTTACATTGATGTGTGTTTTTTTTAATTTTTTTTTTATTTTTGTGTCTGACGACACCTTTTTGGCAGTAAAAATGCTTCGATTTGCTTATGTAGCAACTTTTCTGAAAGGAAAGTGAATCTAGTTGGTACTTTGGGGGGTCAAAAAGTAAAAATTTTCAATATTTTTTAAATGCGACGGGAAAAACCCTAAAAAGTGAAAAACGGGAGCTTTTACGCAAAACCAGTTTTCGACAAAATCAAATTTTTTATTTTGCTATAACTCAAAAACTAATCGATGTAAATACATGAAATTTTCACCAAATGTTTAGATTAGCGTTCTCTATACTCCATTAAATTTTCAAAGTGTTTGAACTTTTATTGTGCTATTTATAGACAATTGAAATTTTCAATTTTTTTTAATTTTTTTTTTTAAAATAACGATAAAACTTTTTTGGCCACCCAGAAAATTGAAAATTTAATACAAGGTTTCTTATAAGTTGTTCCTCAACTGAAAAAAAAAAATCTAAAATCGTAAGTCACAATTTTTTTTTATAAGTGCTCAAAGTTCCAATATATACGAAATATGTAAAAATCGCGAAAATTTGCAAGTTATTTTGTACATAAAAATTCATAAAATTTTTTTCTGTTCATACTTAAGGTTCAAAATTTTAACACTAGGTCATGTTATAAGCTACTCTTCAAAAATCTTTAAAAAAAAACTTCTACCAGACTTAGAGGAATAAATTAATGACTGTTGAAATTTAAATATTTACGAAATTGCATAAAATAGCGATTTATTCTCAAAACCGATTTAAAATTGGTTATAATTCAAAAAGTATAAGTTGCAGATTTTTGAAATTTCTACCAGCTATTAAGATTAGTATATCCTTTATGTCATATTTTTTTCAAATATAATATTGATTTTTAAGCCACTTATAGGCATTTAAAATATTCCATTTTTTTACATTTTATTTTATAATCGGTGATAAAAAAAATTTGGTTCCTACAAAATACTTGAAAATTTAATAGAAGATTCCACAGAAGTATTTCTTAATGTCATTCAAAAAATATTAAAATCCATAGGCACAATTTTTTTATAAGCGTTTGAACAGAGAATATTGACATAGAATTACATGTAAAATATAATATAATGTATAATATTCTAGACTGACAAATGATATCGGTTTTTTAAAATGCTTCTAACTCAAAAACCAAAATCGCAACAACTTGAAATATTCACCAAATCTTTATATTGACGTTCTCTATACATGGTTAAGTTTTCAAAGTATTAAATTGACATATTTTGACTTATTTATAGACAATTTAAATTTTCGATTTTTCTAAATTTTTCGTTTAAAAATAAAATATACTTATTACAATATTTATAAATAACATTTTATTATATTCTAGACAAACATATCATCTCCGTTCAGAATCGTTTTTCGTATACAATGATACCTATCATTGAATTCAAATTTAACAAATCCATTATAATGCCCTATCCTATGAAGAGTCGCACTTCACCCCCAAGTGTACAGCAGAGCGAGGCCCATCCGGTTATTTTTTCTTTTTGTTACATTGTGTCAAAAATGCATTCATTTAGAATATTTCAGTATGCATAATATGCTGAATTCATGAAGTCAATATTTCGAAAGTTATACTCAGTGCTATCTTAAGGCATGGCCCCTAGGGGCCAAGGCTGGGGACCCCGGGTTTTAAAAGGCTCCAAATTTATTAAAGTTAAATTATATTTACACTAGCTGATCCCTTGCACTTCATTGCTCGTTAAGTGTACCAACTCTATATGACTCAAACTTTGTTCAATTCGTTATTTAATATTCGGTGGATGATGTTCTAGATTTATCTTAAGTTTTCTGTTGCCCGAAATGAAAATTCTGAATCGCAGCAGTATATTATCAGGTAGGCAATCTACCTGCGGTAGATCGCGGACCTAGTGCTATAGAATTGTATTGTTGACCATTTACATTAGTATTTCGAACTATTTCTGTTGCTCCGAACGATGCCATTTGAAAACATGAATTTAATGTTCTAATTGACTTCAGGAACACGTTGGAATCTGGATCTGTACCGATAAATAAACCGTTAAATGGTTCAGGTGGTGTTTCAATTTCAGGTAGTTGCATCTTTCCTGACGCGCAACATATCCCGACTGGCTCATTTTTGAATTTGAGAGCATGGCAGTGCGAACATTTCTTGTACATAGCACAAATTACTACTTTTGAATGAGCATAATATTCAATATCGGGCTCATACTGGAATGCTAGACGCAGGAATGAATCAGATATAAATGTTCGATGTACCTGTTGGCGTTGTTGGTAATTTGTTCTGCGTGAGTCAACTACGAATCATTCACACTATCGGATTGGCATTGTTCGTCTGTTCTTTGCGCTCTTCTATTTCCCATGTTTGTAGCTGCATTTGTTCTACGACAAAAATTGGCATTCTGGCGTCTTTTTGGCATTTTTAATGACACAAACAAATAGAAAATATTCAAAGTACTTATTTATGTTTTTTTTTTGGTTACCTTGTAACATCGGGTAATTCATTATATTAACCACTAATAAATAAATATTATTCTCAAATCTTATAACCCCCATAGGAACCATTTATAAACAAAAACAAAAATGTCTATCGTAAATCTCAAAATTCCTGATTGAGCACCTCCCGGGGGTGGAGTTAGGTCCATATATAAACCCTATAAACCCGCTCCATGACATTCTCTATCATTTAAAAAAAAAATCAAGATAATCGGCCCAACCGTTCTCAACTGATGCAATGTTATACATTTTTTGTCTCCATTTTTACATATATATAGATATAATATCATAAATTTACATTTTTTCTCTTTTTTAAAAAATGAATATTATTAATAAATATTAATAATAATTCATGTGTTGAAAAATATATAATTCAAAATGTATGTATTTAAAGGCTCCATATATATATATATATATTTGGCCCTGAGCCTCGCGTACCTTAAAATGGCTCTGGATATACTAATTAATATTTTATTATTTATGTTAATTTATTACAACATAAATTATTTAATTATTATAAAACGTATCTAATTTCAAGAGTATAAAATAACATGCATATTCTATTAAAAAAAAAAAATCATCATACTCATAATAACAAAAATTAATAATTAAACTTGATAAGTTTAATTTTAAATTATAAACCATTCCATAAAGCTATGACTACCTACTAATTAATATTTTATAGGTCTATAAAATATTCAATTTTATTAAATTGTTTTATAATAAATAATATGATAATCTATATATATATATATATATATATATATATATATATATATATATATATAATTTATAATAAAAACTACTTTATACTTACACTTATTAAATAATTCCACACAGCATAGATATATTTTTTCAATATCTTATAAATGTTCTACATCCATAGGCTATACATTGTATTATATATTAGATATTTATAAAATTTAAAATTTTTATTAATTTTTAAATAATTGTTTTTCAATGTTTATAAATTTTTAATGCATGTTTCAAGTTCAACATGAAAAATCAAATGTAGCTTCAATGTTGTATAAACTTTTTGTTTTAAATATTTAAATTTAATTTATATATAATTATTGTTTCATTTGTTATGTTTAAAATATGCTGCATGGGTTACTTTTCATACCACTATAGAAATGATAGTTAAAAAAATTCAATAACTATTTAAAATAAAAATTTCGACTGTAAATTTGATATGGAAAGTTACAAATTTAAAATGACAGCAATAAAAGTTTATTAATACTCGTAATAATAACTAAAATATTTACATTACTAGAAAATATCCAACCATGAAATGAGTATTGATCTTCACGTCCTTTCCAAGTAAGATATTAAAATTCTGAAAATGCATAAAAATTCAGTTGCGTTTGAATGTATAATTTTCGTAAAAATATGTATATAAAATTGGTTAAAATTAAGTTATAATTGTTTTTATTATTTTTATAAATCATGCAGTGATTTCATTTTGTTAGTACAGATGAATTTTTACGAATATTTTTCCATCACAGATATTCTGTACCGATATTTTCTGGTAGCCCCCCTCCAATTAATGTAGGAAATGTGGTTAGAGATCATGGTCTTACTATATCGTCAGACTTGAACTTTAAACGTCCAACTAAAACTATTTGCGTACAGACATTCAGAAACTTTTATACGTAAGTTTGTCGATGTGAATCACACGATTCATGTACTTATCTTTGATACGCACTATATCTTGGAGTTTTGTTCGTTGGTTAGGAACTACCTATATAATTGATAAAATTCATAGGTACTTATTATAATAACTGCCTACAAATTGAACTTGTGTAAGCTAATGTCGATGATGTATTAATCATTTTTATAAACCGTTATAACGTTACGTCATGCCTACTATATTCTAAATTTCCTGCCCCGCAGACGTTTTTATTAATGAATTAATAAAATATTAACATTATTATTTTATATTAATAGAGATGTTAAAATACCGTATTTTATTTTGTTGTTGTATAATACCGTATAATACCGGTATTATACCTGTATTATACCGTATAGAACCTTCCAGTCCCTCAAATTATTGGAAATTTAACAGAGGTTATAAACCTATTATTAATTATGAAATACGAATCATTTAAAAAATGACTAGGTCAGAAAACATATAATACAAGATTTAATTTAATAATTTTAATGGATATTTTTAGAATGCGTACTTTCCTTACTCATTGGGAACATATGATAATAATTAATAAATTATAATAATAAATAATAATTTTATATCTAAATATTTTTAATCGTGGTAATAACTAAAAATAACGCCTTAATTCTTTTTTTTATACCGTCTGTATAAAATAATTTTATACCATGTGTATAATACCTTGTATAATACAGTTTTATACCACTGTATAATACAAACTCATATCTCTATATATTAATCTTACTATTGGCATTTGGATTGCTTTTGGATTCATGGAACATCCATTTGAAATGTTTTCTTTTAGCTCATTCATTGCATTACTTATAACCGTCTGAATTTGATTTCTTTCCAACATTTCTAAAGTTTTAAATTACTTTACTACTATTCTAATTGATAATTAAATACATCAATAAATTATTATAAACTAATATTACGATTATTGTTCAAATATACATATGCCTCCATCTTGTAGTTTTGAATGTCATCAATGAATTGTATCAAACCATTTGTATAATTTTTCGGGAAATATATAAATGCAGCAACAGTTGTGTCCTTCATAAGCTTTTCGGCCTCCTTTTGGTCTTTCACTTGAACCTAAAATAAAATGAATTAATTACTTCAAAAGAACACTATGTTATTACAATTAGCTCCGACAGTAGTTATTAATTTTACATATAAGCGGATATTATATTAAAATCATGTAACCAGTCAAATTCGGTCGACGAAGGAGTCTGTTGAAATTATAATGAAAATTAATTATTATTGATGATAGAACACATGGGGATTCAAATGGGACATAACAAAATATTATTGATGCTAATAGATCTTATAACGACTCTGTAGATTCTGTTTTCGTTTAATCTATTCTTACTACTTTACTATTTTGTTCGTATGTGTCAGTTATATTTTAGCTTAAACTTGTTTGATTTCGTATTGCAAGGCCACCAAAAGTTAATTGACACCGGGTTCGTTTAAGAAAAAAAAAGTGGATCGAACGACAAAGACCATACGCCGATAAATTAGACCGTAAACGTGGGGTTCCAAGTCTGCAATCTCGTCTTCACTTACCAAAGCAAAATCATGAGATTCAAGGTTTTTCATTACATCGCAACTCATTGTTCGATTGAAATTTTCGTCATAAATGCATCCGCTAATACTGGAATAATTTTGGCAACTAATCTCATCATTTGTATACGCTATTTTCAAATTTTTAATATCGTGACCAAGACCAACACTGACAATATATGCTTGTAATATAGGAAGCAAGAACGCGAAGAACACTAACCTAAAAGACAATTGTATAAAATATTCACGAATAGAGCTTTTCAAATAGTTTTAAAGCTTTATTTACCATCGATCTCGAAGGAATACATCAATATTTTTTCTTATCAGGGCTTTAATTCTATGACGATTGATTTCGTTTCCTACTCGCATTAGGTTTTTTGATTGAGGCGCTGGATCCGTCACTCTATCAGTGTTAATAGTAATCTAAAAAAAAAATTCAACATTGTTAAACATATACTTAACCGGTTACTAAAATAAAATATTTTCAAACGTATTATGATAATGATTACAGTTATACATAGTGTATAAATCTTTATGGAACAAAACTTTGACGAACAATTTTGCTATACTTAAGCACTACAGCAAAATCTTTAATAATCACTAAAACCATGTTGTTTCAAAAGTGTGTGAATTGAACATGAAAATTATGCAAATTTTAAAATATTCTCAGAATTTGTACTGAATACTGTTAACATTGAAGAATATAGTTCTATAAATGATAATATTCATACAGAAAACATTACCTACATTAATAATTTCTGATATAGTCCATTGTATTCTAGACATTTTGTTTGAAAAAGAAACCTCTAGCGTGTCTATATATTGGATATTTAGTAATTTCTTGCAAATATCCATTATGTAGAGGTTTTCTCAATAGCAAACAACTAACTATAGTAGAAATTTTTAAATTTCCAATGGCTGTCTACTATTTAGAGGTTTCACGGTACTTTATTTTTAACCTTGAACAGCTGACATAAAAAAAAATACAGAAAACTACTGAAAACGAGGTGAAAAAAATTATGTAAAACCTCATTGCCAGAAGTAGAGAATAAACGTGTCAAAAAAATCAAAATATTCAATGTTAAATGGAATTCAACAGAAATTCAAAGATGAGTTCGGGGTATAATTACACATAAAAAAATTAAATCGTTAACATTCCAATATTAACCGATTAATGTAAAAATATATGTTTATAGCGGATCCGGTCTTTTCGTCGTGACCGTTTCGCCGCCGGACTTCTCGCTGTCGGGCTATTCGATGCAAAAATAACCTCCCCACGAAATAGTATTACCAATAATGTACTTAAATTATTAAAGATTAATAAACAACAATACTAAGGTTATGATATTTTTTCAAACCTCACCACCCTCGTCACTGATTGACACTCTTTGAGTTGTGTAACATTAATTTTGATATGCTCCTCAATTTAAATCAAATACATTTTAACACCCCTATAATAGAATGTGCAGTTTTAATTTCCGTTTGTTCATAAGCAACCATGCGCTTGCGTACTGCTCTGGGGCAGAAGATTTTTTTAGAGCGCTTAATATGGACAAAGTTTCGAAAACCAACACTTTTGGGAAAGAAAAATTAACAAAATTGTATGTATGATCTACGTTTACGGCTTGATATAATGTGACAAGAATTATAAAATTATTAAATGCTTTTCGTTTTTATTAAACACGTCATTATGAAATTTTCAACAAAAAAATAAAAATAATAATTGAGAAACCTATAATTTTCTAGGTAATAAAAATGAATATCCTTAATGGAATTCTAAATCATCAATGTTAAACCATTGATTATAACATAATTAATTAGGTATTAATTAAATTGATAAATATATGTAAGACTCATTGTATACCATCATACAACATAGGTTAGTCGTAGGTAAGTACCTATAATTTGTTTGGTGTCGAGGTGACCCATCGACCGTCGTTATTTATACGAGTACATGATTATGATATACTTATCTTCTTCTTTTTCTTTTCGTAGTTTTCTGCCTTCAAGACCATACCGTCCAACAAATTTGTCTCCAATTTTCTCTTATAAGCGATAATTCCTTCCAATCCTCTCCGGGTTTTATTTTTCCCACGTCTACTTTTACTCTGTCATCCCATCTTTATCTTGGGCGTCCTAGTGGTCTTTTTCCTTGTGAAACCCTTTCTATCACTGTTTTCAGCATCGATCCTTTTTTACGCTAGACATGTCCTGCCCAGTTTAGTTTTCTCTTGGTAATGTCTTCCACTATATTGGGGTTTTAATACACTTCTTTTAGTTCCCTATTTTTTCGGATTCTCCATTTCCCAGTATTGGCATCTTTACACGGACCATATATTTTCATAAGTACTCTCCTTTCAAAGACAACTAACGAGTTTTCACTGCCTTTTGTAACGTCCATGTTTCCGACCTATAAGTTAATACTGGTTTTATTTATGTCCGATATATCTGAATCTTTAAATTTGTTGAAAGTGTTCTGGATTGCAGTAACCCCGTCAGCCCAAAGTAACACTTGTTACCGGCTTGAATTCTTGCCTTCACTTCACTATTTATTTCATTATGTTGTGTTAATATGGTGCCTAAGTATTTGAACTGTTGTGTTCTTTTAAACGTATGATCTTCAACTTCCAACCCACTATTTTGATTATTAATTATCAAAGGAACTTTTCTTTGGACCACCATATACTCCGTTTTTTCTGTGTTTATCTCTAGCCCTATACGTTTTGCATTTTCTATCAGTTTTTTCGATTGTCGATTTTTTCGAGTTGATCTTTATTTCGCCAGTAGGACTATATCGTCCACGTATGCTAAAAGTCCAATGTTTTGCCTCTCCTATTTTGACACCTTCCCGATCCATTCCTATTTCTCTTATAATTTTCTCCAGAGCTATATTGGATAAAATAGGAGACAAGGCATCACCTTGTCTCAACCCTGTTGTTACTTGTACTGCATTTGAAGTGGAGTGTCCTACTTTTACCTTAATGTCTGTGTAATCGATGTTCATTTTTATGAGGTTTATTAATTTTTAGGGCATTTCAAATTCTTTTAGGACATTAATCAGGGATTCTCTGTGTATTATCATACGCTTTTTTGAAATCAACAAATAACATATGGAGACCTCTGTTGTATTCCCACATTTTCTGTACCTAGTAGTTGTCGTAGAATGAATATTTAATCATCAATGGTAGAAAGATTTTGTCTCAATCCCGCCTGGTAGTCCCCTAAGATCCCCTCCGCCCATGGTTTAATTCTATCCAACAGACAATAGGACAAAATTTTGTAGGAAACATTAAGCAGGGCTATTCCCCGATAATAATTACATAAATGCCTGTCTCCTTTCTTGTAGATGGGGCACATCAGCGCCATCCTCCATTCCTTCAGTATTACTTCCTTTCGCCATATTAGACCAATCAACCGGTGTATATATTTAGCCAGATCACCACTCATTATTTTCAATAATTCTCCTGTTATTTTGTTTTCACCGGGTGCCTTGTTGTTTTTTAAGATTTTGATTTGTTTCATAATTTTCTCTATTGTTTGTTCAGAGTAATCTACTATGTTGGGATCTCTATGTTCGAAGTAGTACGGGTTATGCGGTTCCCCACAGTTTAACAACTGGTCGAAGTAATCTGCCCATCTTCTAGCTACGTCTTCATTATTCGTTATTAGCGTTCCATCTTTATTTCTCACGAATTTCTCATTTGGTTTAAAATCCTTACACAGGGCATGTATCTTTCTATATAGATATCTTGATATATGGTTTTTATGGTCTTGTTCAGCATCTCTTATTATACTCTGTATGTGTTTCCTTTTCTCACATCTCAAGATATTACTTGTTTCTTTTTGTCTCATTTTGTATCGGGCATATTTTTCTTCATTTTGTGTATCATTGAGCCATTCTTCTCTAGCCAGTTTTCGTCATTGCAATGCATCCTCGCATATCTGATTGAACCAGGGCCTCTTTATTCGTCGTTGCATTACAACTGTTTTTGTCGTTGCTTCCTGAATGACATTCTTTATTCCCGACCATATTATTTCTACGTCATCGTTACTAATATAAAGGTTTTGTTGATTTCTCTTTATCTCACTCAATATGTTTGTTTGGATTGTTTTACAGACTTTCAGATCACTTAGTTTTAGATGTCATATCGTCCCGACTGGTTTTCTTTTCTATTTTCTATTTTTTTTAATGTTACTTATTTTTAATATACTTATATCACTACATATCACTGTATAATAATTTATAACTGTTTCAACAATGAAATAAATAAACAATTAAAAACATACAGCTGTATTTTCATTTATACTATGTTTCATAATTATATAGGTTTATATTGGTTAATTATTATAAACATAAGAGAATGCTATTGGTTAAAAATTAAATTGTATTTGCTAAGAAGCATGTACACATTTGTGCAAGAACAACAATAACGAGTTTAATTTAGTAGATCAATAAAATTAAAAAAATTAAAAATTTCCTTTTTGTATATACTTAAAAGAAAAGGAAATTTTCATGATAAAACATTATTAAAATTTAATAACATTTTATGTCATTATTAACAAACATTAAAATAAAATGTTAAACAATAAAAATATTGATGAAATTGTTCTACAGATAACCTTAAACATTTTTTTTAAATTATTATATTCTTTCAATTACAACTTAATTCACCAGTTAAATGAACGATTTTTTACCATAAAAATACAATATCTGGCTTTTGTTATCTAATTCCTAATGAAGCTTATGATAACCAAGTAATTAAAGATTTAAATGAATGTTATTTAGATGATATTGATCAAGTTGTTTTTGAAGTAAAATTAAATCTTTGGAGTATACATTTTTAAAAATTAAGTGTACATGGTCTTCTAGAATCTAGATGCTCTTGATAAGTGCTATAAAAACTTATTTCCAAATTTATTCAAATTGCTTCATACTTTTTGCAATACTCTAGTGTATAAATATATATATATATATATATATATATATATATATGTATGTATACATATTACATCGTATGAACCAGAAAGAAGGTCTTACACATTAAAAATAATTATGATTAATCCTCGAAATTCTGTTGGTCATTTCAGGTACTTTTTAAGTACATTTAAGGTAAGTGGCTTAGTAGTACAGAATATTCATCGTTAAGTCGATGTTGAAATTGAAGTTGAGGAGATTATTAAAATAATAGCAAAACCGTCATACTGACTTTATTTTATAATTATAAGTTATTATAAGTACTATAACTATAAGTAATTATAATATAATATATTATATACTCGTAATAATTATATATTAATGTATACTATATTTATTTTATTATTATATATATATATATATATATATATATATATATATATATATATATATATATATATACATTTATGAAAGCATGTAAAAAGTCGGGTGGTGAGGTTTGAAAAAATATCATAACCTGAGTAATGTTGTTTATTAATCTTTAATAATTTAAGTACATTATTGGTAATAATATTCCGTGGGGAGGTTCTTTTTGCATCGAATAGCCCGACAGCGAGAAGTCCGGCGGCGAAGCGGTCGCGGCGAATAGTCCGGCGGTGAAACGGTTGCGGCGAAACGATACGGCGCGGCGAAACGGTCTGCGGCGAAACGGTCTGCGGTGAAGTGGTTCGGCGGCGAACCGGTCTACGGCGAATAGGTCCGCGGCGAAACGGTCGCGGTGAATTGTCTGGCGGCGAAATGTCCTAGACCCGTTTATAGTACAGTGAAACCTCTATTAATGGACACCTCTCAATAGTGGACCCTTCCCAATAGTGGACACTTCTAAATTCCCCGGCAAAAATGTATGCGCATATAAATGTATGCGTAATAGGTTTTCTGAATAGTGGACAACTCTCTATAGTGGACAATTTTTAATTCCCCGTGGCTGTCCACTATATAGAGGTTTCATTGTATTGATTAGAATTCAATATTTAATACGAGGCAGTTATATTAAGCCAACAAAAAAAATTGTAATAGGCAACCAAACATTCATCAAAGCTAAGAAACAATAACACATTTATAAGCATAAAAAAAATTTGTAACATATTCTTCTATTAATATTTAACTATGTATTTAAATTCTAATATAATTGAATAAAAATGCTTTTAAGGAGATAGTAGCTGATTTAGCTGGCCTCGTTTGTGAGATATTTTGCTTTTTTAAATTGCAATAATTACAATTATGATACAAAAAAAATAAAAAATTAATAATAAGTTCAAAATAGAACACAATATATTATGGACGTCGAATTCAATTTCGTCAATTTAACTATTTCACTGGATGATAATCAGAACAAAAATATGTGCTACTAATAAAAATAACCACTGTTCAATTTCAAATGTGCATTGAGTCTGCCAAACAATTAAAAAAGTAGAAAATATGCAAAACGTATAAAATAAAATGAACGTTATTTAAAGAAGTAAACACAATTTCTATGCAGATTTTGAATACCATATTTTTATAAATGTATATAATACCCAGTGCCGGATCTAAGGGGAGGAGTGGCAGTTCTTGCCCCCGGACACCGTATACTTAGGGGTGACTTAATATCTAAGGCTTTTGACTATATACCAATTAAAATTGTAAACATTTATTTCACACATCTACGGCCTACACGGCTACATCATTGCTATCAATTTCCTTTGAACTAATAATTATTTCCAACGAAATTTCAATGAAATATCAAATTTTAACAAACGATAGATAATAATAATATCAAAAATACTTTTGTAGTTATTATTATATTGTATATTATACGAGTATACATTGTAGTA